>WNWK01003032.1:133201-183286 GCA_009830355.1 Cherax destructor
CCACCCTCCCTACCACCTCTCCTCCCTTCCTACCACCTCTCCTCCCTCCCTCCCTACCACATCTTTTCCCACCATCCATACCACCTCTCCCCCACCCTCCCTACCACCTCTCCTCCCACCCTCCCTACCACCTCTCTCCCACCCTTCCTACCACCTCTCCTCCCACCCTCCTTAAGATGTCTCCTCCCAGCCTCCCTTCCACCTCTACTCCCACCCTTCCTACCACCTCTCCTCCCTCCCTCCCTACCACCTCTGCTCCTGCCCTCACTACCACCTCTCTTACCCTCCCTACCACCTCTGCTCCTGCCCTCCCTACCACCTCTCCTCCCACCCTTCCTACCACCTTCCTCCCACCCTCCTTACAATGCTCCTCCCAGCCTCCCTTCCACCTCTCCTCCCTCCCTACCTTCCACCTCTCCTCCCACCCTCCCTACCACCTCTTCTCCCACCCTCCCTACCACCTCTTCCCTCCCTACCACCTCTCCTCCCACCCTCCCTACCACCTCTTCTCCCACCCTCCCCACCACCTCTTCTCCCACTGTAGAAACTTGTTTTGGGACTGCCTCCTTGTAAGCTGCACTTAGAGCAAGCACTGTTGACACCGACACTCTGAGACACTTCTCTCAGACTTACAAGTGGCTATGGGACAAATTTCTAGCTAACTGCAGTAAAAGGGATTCCACACTGCTTACAAGAAACTGAAAAGGGAACAACTTACTTGATATAGTAGCTATGTGTATCCTGGACTTCCTTATCTATAACCCCCTCCTAACACCATGTGCAGTGGAGAGCCTTAATCTGCAAATGAAGTGGTAATTAGTGTCCTGCCTGCACCTCAGAGTTCCCTGGTTTCGAAGGATATCCCTTAAGCAATATAAGCAGTAAGTGACACTAGCTTCTAGACTAATACTTAAGGGGGATTGCCCACAATTATTACCTTATAGTGGGCATTCGCCTGCTTATAACCCACAGCTCAAATAACCCCACCTTACTCCGAATATCGCCGGCCAGCTTTACTAAGAGAAATGCAGAGTATATTATCTTACTGTGGGGGACCTGGGCCAGAGACGAATCCACAGTACGTCGGGAAGCCTCTGTGATTCTTGGTTCCCAGGCAAGTATTTTGAAGACACGTGGGAGATCGAGCTCTTTTGCTCTTAGTACCCTGTTAACACTACGATGTCCAAGTCAAGAAGAAGGACTAGCGCTCTCTCCCGCTTAGATTCAAGTGTGGAGCTGCTAGTTCTCGTTAGCTAACATAATCTAATGTTCCTATTTAAGGCTTATATCTACCTATATTAGGGTGCTAGAGCTACAGTATTAATATCTAACGTTGCCTTAATAATCCTAATATTAGTTTCTAACTGTACAAACTTGCCTAGGTGTTCCTAGGAGAATAAATCTATCAATTAAAATGTACATAATAGTTACCTCCGCCAACTCGAATGTGTGTATGTTTTGGTTGGGTGTGTGGGTTCCTGAACTCCGAGGGCCGATCCGTGGTATGTTTAAGGCTCCTTACGGCTCACTTACCCTGTGGAACTCGAGTGACCCAAAAAGTTTCCACACCCACCATCCCTACCACCTCTCCTCCCACCCTCCCCACCACCTCTTCTCCCACCATCCCTTCGACCTCTCCCTTCCTACCACCTCTCCACCCTCCCTACCACCACTCCTCCCACCCTCCCTACCTCCTCTCCTCCTTCCTCCCTCCCTACCTCCTCTTCTCCTTCCCTCCCTCCCTACCTCCTCTCCTTCCTCCCTCCCTACCTACTCTCCTCCCACCCTCCTTACCTCCTCTCCTCCCACCCTCCCTACCACCTCCTACCATCTCTCTCCCACCCTCCCTACCACATCTTTTCCCACCATCCCTACCACCTCTCCCCCACCCTCCCTACCACCTCTGCTCCCGCCCTCCCTACCACCTCTCCCACCCTCCCTACCACCTCTCCTCCCACCCTCCCTACCACCTCTCCTCCCACCCTCCCTACCACCTCTCCTCCACCCTTCCTACCACTTTTCCTCCTTCCCTCACTACCACCTCTCTTCCCATCCTCCCTACCACCCCTCCTCCCTCCCTCCCTCCCTACCACCTCTCCTCCTACCCTCCCTACCACCTCACCTCCCACCTTCTATCACTCTCCTCCCACCCTCCTACTCTCTCCACCCTCCCTACCACTTCTCCTCCCACCTCCCTACCACTTCTCCTCTCACCCTCCCTTCCACTTCTCCCTCCCTCACTAAGTAAGTAAGTTTATTCAGGTATACACAAATACAGTTACATAGATCATCATACATAGCAGCATATGTGTAGAGAACCCAGGATAACCCAAAAAAGTCAGACAGAGTGACTTATTTCCATTGGGGTCCATTTAATAACTTAATATTATACACTGTAGTAGATACTAGTTATTATACTATAATTAAAAGGAATAAGGTAAAAAGAGTTATTTACATGTACATGTATGATAACTAAAAAAATAAAAATCATTCTCCTCCCTTTCTGTCGCTACATTCATTAGGTACCTTTTGGCTCTCTTCTTGAGCTGGCTCATGCTATGACTGGCTTTGACTTGTGCAGGAAGTCTGTTCCATTCCTTTATTGCTGTACAATAAAAGGTGTTTGAAGCCTGACCACTTACTGTGGGTACTACAAAGTTGTGCTCTCTCCCCCTAGTACTATGACTGTTTTGGTTCCCAGCCTTGACAAAATTGGCAGCAAGATATTCTGGACACTGTGAGGAATTTTATAAACTTGATTCAACTTAAGGTGTTTTTACTCTGTCTTCAATATTCAGCATATCCAATTGTTGTAATTCATCCTGGCCTACATGTTCTCTTGGACCCAGGTCCAGGATGAATCTTATCATTTTGTTCTGTGTGATTTGCAGTTTATCTTTCAGTTTTTTTGTCAAGGTAGAGTACCATGAAGAGCAAGCGTAGTCAATATGACATTGTATAAGGGCTAGACATAGGGTCCTGCGAGCCTCAGTAGGTAGACACTGTGCTTGTCTGTAGAGGAACTTCAGTCTGGCATTCACTTTCTTTACTACACTGTTCCCTATCAATTCTCCTGACATGCATGGGTCAAAGGGGATTCCCAGATATTTTACTGAGGAAACTGAAGTGATGGATTCCCCATTACATCGGACATTAAAATTATTTACCCTTCTCAGTTTATATATCGTGCCAAAGAGAATGGCTTCTGTTTTCCCGAGGTGTAACGATAACTTGTTGTCTACTAACCATTTGCTGCAGGACTCCAGTTCCAGTGTTAATACATTAGCTATATCTTGTGGGTCTTTACCTGATACTAACAGAGCACTGTCATCCGCATATAGTAGGAGTTTGCACTTGACACTGATGGGCATGTCATTTACATAACACCGGAATAATAAGGGACCCAGAATACTACCTTGGGGAACTCCACATGCTATCGGCAGTGGTTCTGATTCTGCTTTGTTGATTTTGACAATTTGTTTCCTATTGCTAAGATAGGACTTAAACCAGTCTATGGAACCTGTGCCGATAGCTTGAAGTTTCTTACATAATACATTGTGGTTGACAGTATCGAAGGCCTTTTGCAAGTCTAAAGTTACCATTCCTATGAGGTTCCCGATCGACATTTCAGTTCTCATGTAATCCATCAGATTAATTAGGGAGGTGTCGGTTGAGTAAGAGCTCCTAAAGCCTGATTGGTAACTATGAAGAATGTTGTTGTCATTAAGATACTTAACTACTTGACAGTACACCGCCCTCTCTAGAATTTTGGATATTACACTGAGTATACTAACAGGCCTATAGTTGCTGACATCAGACCTACTATTTTTCTTGAAGATAGGAGTAACTCTGGACTCCTTGAACCCCTCTGGTACTGCATTAGTGGTGATGGACAGATTTATTATGTGAGCAATTGGGATTGTCAGTTCAGAGGCACCATCTTTTAGGAACTTAGACGGGATGTTATCAGGGCCGGTGCTCTTAGTTGGGTTTAATCTGCTTAGTTCTTTTTGCATAAAGTCATGAGATACACTTACTAGTTGACAACTGTTTGGAGTTACCCCTTTATTGATATAGTATGTTTTAAACTTATCAGAGTCTGTGTTAAAGGTATTTGATGCAGCTGGTAGCTTACTTACTAGTGTTGAGGCGACAGTTGTGTAGTACGAATTAAAACAATTTGCCACTTTAGTTGTTTCGTGGCATACCTCGTTATCAACATTTAGTACTATGTTAGATCTATCTACGGGTTTATGGCTATACCCCAACTGTTTTAGTTGTTGCCAGAGCTTTCTAGGGTTATTCTTGTACTCTTCGATTTTTGAGCAATAGTGCCTAGCCTTTGCGCATTTTATAAGCCTCTGCTCTCACCCTCCCTACCACCTCTCTTCCCCCCACTCTCTAGCACCTCTGTTCCCTCCCCCACTGTTTTTTCCTCTTGTTTCTTAGTTAAGTTTGTGTATACCATACAAATATTTCTCAGTGTCTTGAGGACGCGAGTGTTGTGGCCATAGAAAAAAAATTGGGTAACTTTGAAAATAGGTTTGACAAATATGAGAGTAGGAAAGGTTGGACTGGAGATGGATCTGCTTAGCATTGTTCACACCCAGACACTTGTGTAACATTTGGGAATCTTTATTCTGCAAACATTTTACCATGCAGTAGTTTCTTCAGTCCAGTGCAAAGAAAGGTGGAAGTGAGGAAAAGTTTGAGGTAATCAGTCCCTGAGGGACTGATTACCGAGTGGTGCACTGAGGAGTCTGTGGATACAAAGAACTGTGTCCATGGAAATAAAGAGGGGAATGTATGAGAGTATAGTTATACCAACGCTCTTATATGGGTGTGAAACATGGGTGGTGAATGTTGCAACAAGGAGAAGGCTGGTGGCAGTGGAGATGTCATGTCTGAGATCAATGTGTGGTGTGAATATAATGCAGAGAATTCATAGTTTAGAAATTGCGAGGAGGTGCAGGATTACCAAAACTACTATCCAGTGGGCTGAGGAGGGGTTGTTGAGGTGGTTTGGACATGTAGAGAGGATGGAACATAATAGAATGACTTCGAGAGTGTATAAGTCTGTAATTGAGGGAAGGCGGGGTAGGGGTCGACCTAGGAAACGTTGGAAGGAAGGGGTAAAGGAGATTTTGTGTGCAAGGGGCTTGGACTTCCAGCAAACATGCGTGAGCATGTTAGGAGCGAATGGAGGCAAATGGTTTTCAGGACTTGACATGCTGTTGGAGTGTGAGCAAGGTAATACTTATGAAGGGATTCAGGGAAACCGGCAGGCCGGACTTGAGTCCTGGAGATGGGAAGTACAGTGCTGGCACTCTGAAGGAGGGGTGTCAATGTTGCAGTTTTATAACTGTAGTGTATGTGCACCTCTGACAAGACAGTGATGGAGTGAATGATGGTGGAAATTTTTCTTTTTCTTGCCACCCTGCCTTTGGGGAAGCGGCTGATGTGTTAATAAAAAGCAATTAAATAATAGTTGCATTACAAGTTATTATTATAACCTTACTTTGTGGTTTTATTTTGTGGAGTCAATTGTAGTTTGAGATAAGGTTAATAAGTGTGGTGGGAAGGAAGTGATCTGTAAGCAGAGAGTCACTGGCTACATCCAGTTTTGTGCTGGTGTTCAAGATAACTACTCTGGAGTTACTTGTCCAGTGTTGTGCTGGTGTTCAAGATAGCTACTCTGGAGTTACTTGTCCAGTGTTGTGCTGGTGTTCAAGATAGCTACTCTGGAGGTACTTGTCCAGTGTTGTGCTGGTGTTCAAGATAACTACTCTGGAGTTACTTGTCCAGTGTTGTGCTGGTGTTCAAGATAGCTACTCTGGAGGTACTTGTCCAGTGTTGTGCTGGTGTTCAAGATAACTACTCTGGAGTTACTTGTCCAGTGTTGTGCTGGTGTTCAAGATAACTACTCTGGAGTTACTTGTCCAGTGTTGTGCTGGTGTTCAAGACAGCTACTCTGGAGCTACTTGTCCAGTGTTGTGCTGGTGTTCAAGATAACTACTCTGGAGTTACTTGTCCAGTGTTGTGCTGGTGTTCAAGATAACTACTCTGGAGTTACTTGTCCAGTGTTGTGCTGGTGTTCAAGATAACTACTCTGGAGTTACTTGTCCAGTGTTGTGTTGGTATTCAAGATAACTACTCTGGAGTTACTTGTCCAGTGTTGTGCTGGTGTTCAAGACAGCTACTCTGGAGTTACTTGTCCAGTGTTGTGCTGGTGTTCAAGACAGCTACTCTGGAGCTACTTGTCCAGTGTTGTGCTGGTGTTCAAGATAACTACTCTGGAGTTACTTGTCCAGTGTTGTGTTGGTATTCAAGATAACTACTCTGGAGTTACTTGTCCAGTGTTGTGCTGGTGTTCAAGATAGCTACTCTGGAGGTACTTGTCCAGTGTTGTGCTGGTGTTCAAGATAACTACTCTGGAGTTACTTGTCCAGTGTTGTGCTGGTGTTCAAGACAGCTACTCTGGAGTTACTTGACCAGTGTTGTGCTGGTGTTCAAGACAGCTACTCTGGAGTTACTTGTCCAGTGTTGTGCTGGTGTTCAAGACAGCTACTCTGGAGCTACTTGTCCAGTGTTGTGCTGGTGTTCAAGACAGCTACTCTGGAGTTACTTGACCAGTGTTGTGCTGGTGTTCAAGACAGCTACTCTGGAGGTACTTGTCCAGTGTTGTGCTGGTGTTCAAGACAGCTACTCTGGAGCTACTTGTCCAGTGTTGTGCTGGTGTTCAAGACAGCTACTCTGGAGCTACTTGTCCAGTGTTGTGCTGGTGTTCAAGACAGCTACTCTGGAGCTACTTGTCCAGTGTTGTGCTGGTGTTCAAGACAGCTACTCTGGAGCTACTTGTCCAGTGTTGTGCTGGTGTTCAAGACAGCTACTCTGGAGTTACTTGTCCAGTGTTGTGCTGGTGTTCAAGATAACTACTCTGGAGGTACTTGTCCAGTGTTGTGCTGGTGTTCAAGACAGCTACTCTGGAGTTACTTGACCAGTGTTGTGCTGGTGTTCAAGATAACTACTCTGGAGGTACTTGTCCAGTGTTGTGCTGGTGTTCAAGACAGCTACTCTGGAGGTACTTGTCCAGTGTTGTGCTGGTGTTCAAGACAGCTACTCTGGAGCTACTTGTCCAGTGTTGTGCTGGTGTTCAAGACAGCTACTCTGGAGTTACTTGACCAGTGTTGTGCTGGTGTTCAAGATAACTACTCTGGAGGTACTTGTCCAGTGTTGTGCTGGTGTTCAAGACAGCTACTCTGGAGCTACTTGTCCAGTGTTGTGCTGGTGTTCAAGACAGCTACTCTGGAGTTACTTGTCCAGTGTTGTGCTGGTGTTCAAGACAGCTACTCTGGAGCTACTTGTCCAGTGTTGTGCTGGTGTTCAAGACAGCTACTCTGGAGCTACTTGTCCAGTGTTGTGCTGGTGTTCAAGATAGCTACTCTGGAGCTACTTGTCCAGTGTTGTGTTGGTGTTCAAGACAGCTACTCTGGAGCTACTTGTCCAGTGTTGTGTTGGTGTTCAAGATAACTACTCTGGAGGTACTTGTCCAGTGTTGTGTTGGTGTTCAAGATAACTACTCTGGAGGTACTTGTCCAGTGTTGTGCTGGTGTTCAAGATAACTACTCTGGAGGTACTTGTCCAGTGTTGTGCTGGTGTTCAAGATAACTACTCTGGAGGTACTTGTCCAGTGTTGTGTGTTAGATACTCTGGAGTATCTTGTCCAGTGTTGTGCTGGTGTTCAAGATAACTACTCTGGAGGTACTTGTCCAGTGTTGTGCTGGTGTTCAAGATAGCTACTCTGGAGCTACTTGTTTAGTGTTGGTCTGGTGTTCAAGACAGCTACTCTGGAGCTACTTGTCCAGTGATGTGCTTGTGTTCAAGACAGCTACTCTGGAGCTACTTGTCCAGTGATGTGCTGGTGTTCAAGATAGCTACTCTGGAGCTACTTGTCCTGTGTTGTGCTGGTGTTCAAGATCTGTGTGTGTAACACTGCTGCTTCTCACTATGTAACTAACATAGAATAGAGTAGTAGCACACTGCTGATGTGTCCAGTTTTGCTACATATAAAATATTTCCTCTAGCTACTGATGTGATTCTGGATTATATTTTTCCGTGTGTAGATTCTTAATCCTTTTCCTTCAATGGCATCCTCTTTTTGAAAACATTTGGTGCAACTCTGGGCTCACCTCTACCCCTGTTGTCATTAACATGTATATGGGATATTTCAATAATGTTCTACTTCCTTCTGTTGGGGTACATCCTTCTCTCTAGCTTTGTTATGTACATATTGTATTTGCTCCTTGGCTACATGAATTTAGTCTCTTGCAACCTTTTCTTTTTTCCCTTAACAATCTAACTCTGTATTTGTTTTCCTTGATAATGGTCGCTGCTCTGTGACCGAATTCTGTTTTTCTATCTACTTCAGTCTGTTGAGATGAAGGAGAAGTTGGTAGAGTACATCACCAACCCTAATGGTGAGGGGTTAACCATCGACCGTCATGTTAGTGCACAAGATCGTGGCAAGCTCTACCGTAACCAGGGCGATGTCTTCAGCATTGAAGATGATGATGGTGAAAGTGAGTAATTATAGTCTCATGTTCATGAGTAATATGTAGAGAACTTGACATCTGAGAGTCATGCTAGTGCACAAGATGATGGCAAGCTCTAGGGTGACATTTTCAGCTTTGAATGTGATGAAAGTGAAAGTGAGTAGTTATTGTCTCACGTTCATACATATTGTAGTGATCTTATCCACTTACTGTCATGTTAGTGTATAAGATCACAGCAAGCTCTACTGTAAACAGATACTACGTCACCTATGGGAGAGCAAACTTCTGTTAAGATCATTTTGATCAACAGTGATCTTTTAAAGTCCTAGAAGCACTTATTAGCATCCCATGTATATATTTCATCTGATGAGGTTGTGATATCACTGTCAGGGTTCTGAGTCAGGTGTGGGTAAAGCTGTCACCTGGTGAAGTGAAGTAGATGGTGTAGGATGTGTCACTATGACATTCTCAGGTCAGGTTTGGGCTTGACTAAAAGACTGGTAGATAGAGATGTCACATGTAAGAGTTAGTACATGCATGATGACTTGTGCTTCATGTTTTGTGATAGTGAAGAACCCAGATTCTTTCTATGGGGCTAGATGTTTGAATGATTGCTGCTTTAAATACTTGAATTTAGAGAATTATTTTGTATGCTATTTAATTGCAATGTTGTTGTGGTGTCAGATAACCGAGGGCTGGAGCGACTGGAGGTGGTGAAGATATCTCAGTGGCTGAAGAAACCTGATGTAGTCTCATCATTCTCCTGTCACCAAGTTAAGGAAAATGGCTACATGTATAAGTGGTAAGTGTCTTACTGGAATATTATACCAAGTGCCTGATCAGCCATTTTGTGGGTCTGCAGGATACTGACAGTAAGAGTCTAGTTGACCAGGTGGTCAACAGGGAAGCCTGGCTTAACACAATGCTCTCATGGTACATAAATTCTGGTAACTGGTAACACACATGTCTCAGGTAACTGGTGTTGTGTACAACAACTCTTGTAGCACCTGCAAATGTCCTCTCACATCATGTCTAAACATCAGCTCAAAGGAACTGTACTAGTGGCTTATTGGACAGTCTTTTTCACAGCAAAGAGCACCATTGGTATGAACTCACTGAAGTTTGTAGGAAAATGCAGGCAGTAAGTTCACATAATTTGTCTTTAAATTAGTACTACATCATTAGCTCAGTTCACTCAGATAAGCTGTGAGCAGTAAATTTGAGCCTAGATATGTGAGAATGCATCTATGTGGTAAGTGTGCACCATATAAAACAAATCCTGCAGCACACAGTGCATAACGAGAAAAAACTGCGACCGTGTTTTAGAATTAAAACAGCGATATTGTGGTGTATTTTCTTCTGTTTTTTACGGTTTTATTCGCAGTTTCTTGGTCTCATTTGATAGAATGGAAGATACATTACAGAAATAGAGATGATTTTGATTCGTTTTAGTACTGAAAATACAGTGGACCCCCGAGTAACGAACACCCCGGAAATCGAGCGTGTATTATTCCTTTGTATAAAGGCAAAGGGGACAAAAGAGAGTGCAAAAATTATAGGGGAATAAGTCTGTTGAGTATACCAGGTAAAGTGTATTATTGAAAGAATTAAGAGTAAGACGGAGAGCAGAATAGCAGATGAACAAGGTGGCTTTAGGAAAGGTAGGGGGTGTGTAGACCAAGTGTTTGCAGTAAAACATATAGGTTAACAGTATTTGGATAAGGGTAAAGAGGTTTTTGTGGCATTTATGGATTTGGAAAAGGCGTATGATAGGGTGGATAGGGGGGCAATGTGGCAGATGTTGCAGGTGTATGGAATAGGAGGTAGGTTACTGAAAGCAGTGAAGAGCTTTTATGAGGATAGTGAGGCTCAGGTTAGAGTGTGTAGGAGAGAGGGAGATTATTTCTCGGTAAAAGTAGGCCTTAGACAGGGATGTGTGATGTCACCGTGGTTGTTCAATATATTTATAGATGGGGTTGTAAGAGAAGTGAATGTGAGGGTCTTGGCAAGAGGTGTGGGGTTAAAAGACAAAGCATCAAATACAAAGTGGGAGTTGTCACAGTTGCTTTTTGCTGATGACACTGTGCTTTTGGGAGATTCTGAAGAGAAGTTGCAGAGGTTGGTGGATGAATTTGGTAAGGTATGTAAAAGAAGAAAATTGAAAGTGAATATAGGAAAGAGTAAGGTGATGAGGATAACAAAAAGATTAGGTGACAAAAGATTAGATATCAGATTGGAGGGAGAGAGTATGGAGGAGGTGAATGTATTCAGATATTTGGGAGTGGACATGTCAGCAGATGGGTCTATGAAGGATGAGGTGAATCATAGAATTGATGAGGGTAAAAGGGTAAGTGGTGCACTTCGGAGTCTGTGGAGACAAAGAACTTTGTCCATGGAAGTTAAGAGGGGAATGTATGAGAGTATAGTTATACCAACACTCTTATATGGGTGTGAAGCATGGGTGATGAATGTCACAACGAGGAGAAGGCTGGAGGCAGTGGAGATGTCATGTCTGAGGTCAATGTGTGGTGTGAATATAATGCAGAGAATTCGGAGTTTGGAAATTAGGAGGAGGTGCGGGATTACCAAAACTATTATCCAGAGGGCTGAGGAGGGGTTGTTGAGGTGGTTCGGACATGTAGAGAGAATGGAACGAAACAGAATGACCTCGAGAGTGTATAAATCTGTAGTGGAGGGAAGGCGGGGTAGGGGTCGGCCTAGGAAAGGTTGGAGGGAGGGGGTAAAAGAGGTTTTGTGTGTGAGGGGCTTGGATTTCCAGCAAGCATGTGTGTGCGTATTTGATAGGAGTGAATGGAGACAAATGGTTTTTAATACTTGACGTGCTGTTGGAGTGTGAGCAAAGTAACATTTATGAAGGGATTCAGGGAAACCGGCAGGCCGGACTTGAGTCCTGGAGATGGGAAGTACAGTGTCTGCACTCTGAAGGAGGGGTGTTAATGTTGCAGTTTTATAACTGTAGTGTAAAGCACCCCTCTGGCAAGACAGTGATGGAGTGAATGATGATGAAAGTTTTTCTTTTTTGGGCCACCCTGCCTTGGTGGGAATCGGCCGATGTGTTAATAAAAAAAAAATATATTGTAAGTGTTTGTGGAAGTGTATTTTTGGGGGTCTGAAATAGACTAACCTACGTGACATTATTCCTTAAGGGAGTAAATTCGTTCGGTAATGGCACTTGAGCAGGCTTCTGGAATGAAGTTTTTACGTTACTCGGGGGTCCACTGTAGTTTGAAATTGAGCTCAAAGTAGCAGAAATGTTCAATTTTTGCCGATGTTCAAGAGTAAACAAATCATGTCACACGTTCAGCACGTCAACTGGTGGGTCTAATATATGTTCACGAATGCGTTGATATTATTTATACAATTATTACAATGTTACATAAGAGGAATTCTTCTATTTTTTGGTGTGAATAAAAATTCTTTTTGTAAATAAAAAATCAAAATGGAATTCATCTGTAAAACCTGGAAATGTAACTAATAAACAGAAAATGTTATTTTAGTGCCAGGAATGCTTGCATTGTTTATTCTACACCCTGTTTTGAAATTGGAATATTTTGAACTTTGTGTGAAATTGGCCAAATTGTCAATTTCTGAAATAGTTGATTGGGCAGTTTCTTGTGCTCAATCGATAAAATAAAAGTAATACTAGTGAAATAGCTAAGAATTTGGTCGACTGGAATAATGTAATTGGCCTAAAATAGGAGTCAAAGTGGGCAAAATCGCCAATGCGTAAATATCACTGACACAGTAAAATTCGTGATAGTGTAATTTCGTCAATTTTCCTTCAAATTTCATACTTTTTGTTTTATTACCTTCAGAAAAAGATTCCCTACCATTTCATAAGAATTTTTTTTTTTTTTTAAATTCTTGGACCCTATGGGCAAGGCGTAGATCTACGGCTTGGACCCTCAAAGGGTTAAGGTACAAGCTCTTGAAAATAGTGAAGCATCCCTTCAAGAAAGCTGGTTTGATTCTAGTGAAGGACTCTTGATTCAAGGAACTGGAGGTATTTTTCTCTAGGATCTAACCTAATTACAGTGGACCCCCGAGTTTCGGTCATACTAATTCATTCCATAAGGCTGTTCAAGTGCCATTACCGAACAAATTTGTTCCCTTAAGGAAAAATGTAAATTAGATTAGTCCTTTCAGACCCCCAAAAATACACATACAAAAGCACTTACAATATTAAACTTACATAATTGTTCGATTTCTGAGGTGACCGAAGCTCGGAGGTCCACTGTACCTCCCATTCTCCAAACACTGTATGAATATAATAATAATGATATTAATAATTACAGTGGACCCCCGGTTTACGTAATTAATTCGTTCCAGAATGCTGTTCAAGTGCCGTTACCAAATGAATTTGTTCCCATAAGGAATGATGTAAATTAGATTAGTCCTTTAGATCCCTAAAAATTCACTTAAAAAAGTTTTTTAGTTTGATATCTTTATTATGCACCCCATACCCATCCTGTGGGCGGTAGTCAAAAGATTACAGAGGTACATAATGGGTCAGCACTTACAAAAATACACTTACATAATTGTTCAAGTTTGGAGCAGTACGTAAATCGAGGGTCCACTGTATAATAATTATAATGTAATAGCAATAATAATAAAATGTTGTTTAGCCATCTGGTGTTGATGGAAACGGCACTGTGTGTTCTTCGAGAGTGTGAAGGGCAGGAGGGTGAGGGTCAGATGACAGCACGGAGAACATTGGCCTCCATCGTCAAGATCACCTCCAAGAAACGACATCCCGACCTCATCACCTTCAAGTACGGCACAACCACTCATGAGGGAGAAGTTACCATCTCAGACATGGATAGGTGAGCCTTGTTTGTGTTTTACCAGAGTAGCTTAGAATGTGTTGCCAGAGTACCTTGTAGCACAGTACATGTTGCCAGAGTACATTGTAGCTTAGTACAAGGTACCAGTGTGTATCCCAAAAATGTGTGGCAAAACTAACATGATTGCAAACGAACCACGGTATGGGTGGGGTTAGAACCCATGGCAAGTAAGTTGTAAAACTCCAGGCCAGTGCGTAAGCCATTGAGCCAGATGGCTACAATAAGATTCATCCAGCTAGGTATATTTATACACAATAGGGAGGTTAACATGGGTCCCACTGTGACCACAAATGCAAGTTTTTACAGATGAATCTGCAGCCACGCTGGTGGGAGATTCATTTGTAAAAACTTGCATTTGTGGTCACAATGGTGGCCCATGTTAACCTCCCTGTGGTGTATAATATACTTAGTTGGATTAATCTTATTGTAGCCAGCTGGCCCAGTGGCTTATGCACTGGCCTGGAATTTTATGACTTACTTGCCATGGGTTCTAACCCCACCCGTACAGTGGTTTATATATAGCATAATACTACATGTATATCAAGTTATGCTGTACACTATATATTTGATGTTCCTGTGTCACTAGAGAAGAGAAATAAAAAAATATTATACTTTAATAAAAATTCATCTGTGATCACAATAGGCTGCCTAAAATTGAAGTCTTGCTAATTTGTGTACAGTGGTACCCTGAGTTTCATACTTTATTCGTTCCAGAAGGCTGTTCAAGTGCCGTTACCGAACGAATTTGTTCCCATAAGGAATAATGTAAATTAGATTAGTCCGTTTCAGACCCCCAAAAATACACTTAAAATAATACACTTACATAATTGTTCGAGTTGGGAACAGTACGAAACTCGGGGTACCACTGTAGTTTACTATTCAGCACTTTAATGTAGTGCCTTTCACCAGTACCTTCAATTATTTGTAAATTTCTTTTGCAGTGCCAGTTTTATTTTAATTATGCTAATTGTATTTTCCATGTAAAAATTTAAATTTTTACATTTTTATGTCAACATTACTCATATTAGAGCAACATATACAGAGATATGTACTCTGAAAGAAATTTTACCTAAATCTGAAACATGGGTTTTTACACTGACAGAATCTAGTTATAGTGACTAAGTCTCTTAACCCTTTCACTGTCGGTGCCATAATATTACGGCTTGCAAGATAGTGTTGGTGCCGTACTGTTATGCCAAAGTTCTTGTGGCTTCAAATCTAGCAGGAGAAAGCTGGTAAACCTACATGTTAGAGAATAGGTCTGTGTGCTCAGTGTGCGGAGTATAAAAAAATCTGGGAGGCTGCAGTGCATTGTGGGAGTGCCAATTCAATACGCCTTTTTCACCATGCCTAGTGGTAAGGAATACCTAACTTCCTGGCGAATTGAGACTCTTCTCTTCCCAAGTGATAGTTCTAACACAGATGGAAGTGTCAGTGAAGATGAATTTCATGGTTTTGACGTGTTTGTGACACATGGCTTGGTGGCAAAAGCTCTCGCTTCACACGGTGAGGGTCCGGGTTCGGGAAGTGGTTGTTGATTTGGATTTTCCATACATTTTGGCAAGTTCCAGCACCCATACACAACTCTCATATTTTTCAATAAGTTCTTTCTTAAATTCCATTGTGTTTCTCACTTTCTTTACCAAAGGAACTTTACTAGGAACTTTCTTTGGAGCCATGGTTACTTATTTCGCAGTTGTACTTAATGAATAACTACCAAAAACAATGAATTATAGTGAAATGTTTGGATGAATGAGCAGCAGAAGCTTCCTCACTCTCCCAGAGACACAGCCAGACTGGTGGGAGCGGCTGGCGACGGGCAGGTTGACGCGTCCCATACGGCCAATAAGCGAAATAATGGCCGATAACCGAAAGCCGAAAAACCGGCCTTTAACTGAGTTGGCTGATAACCGGGGGTCCACTGTATAGGCCTATTTGTACTCTGTAATCATATAATAGGCTATATAGAAACAATGTTTTGTGCATTAGTGTCACCTTTAGAGGCTCTAAGGTGTCACCCCTTGATGGTGTCACCCAGGGCAGCCCTTGCCCCCTTATAATGCCATTCACCTAGGATAACCCAAAAAAAGTCAGACAAAGTGACTTATTTTCAGCATGGGTGGTGGAGAAGACAGTGGGTGGTGGTGAAGATGGTGTGGGTGGTGGGGACGATGGTATGGGTAATGAGTAATGTTACAATTGGGATGGATAATATGCATGGGGCAGCAGGTGGTGGTGGTGCAATGCATCATAAGAACATAAGAAAGAAGGAACACTGCAGCAGGCCTACTGACCTATGCGAGGCAGGTCCATGTCACTCCCCAGCTTAGACCTGACTACCTGGAGTTAACCCTCTCCAGGTAAACTCCAGGTAGTCAGGTCACTTCCACTTAAGGAAGGAGCACGGCATAAGACCTAGTAGCACAAGCTAGTCAGGTCCAACTCACACCCACCCACACCCACTCATGTATTTATCTAACCTATTTTTAACCCTTTGACTGTTTCGGTGGTATATATACGTCTTACGAGCCACTGTTTCTGATGTATATATACTCACAAATTCTAGCAGCTTCAAATCAAGCAGGAGAAAGCTGGTAGGCCCACATATGAGAGAATGGGTCTGTGTGGTCAGTGTGCACTGTATAAAAAAAATCCTGCAGCACGCAGTGCATAATGAGAGAAAAAAACTCTGACCGTTTTTTTTGGATTAAAACGTTGTTTTTGAGGTGTATTTTAGTATAGTATTTATGGGTGTATTCTCTTTTTTATGGTCTCATTTGATAGAATGGAAAACATACTACAGAAATATAGATGATTTTGATTAGTTTCTTGATGAAAACGACCTTGAAATTGAACTGAAAGTAGGGGAAATGTTAAATTTTTGCAAATGTTCAAGAGTAAACAAATCGCGCCACGCATCCAATACACATCAATTGGTGAGTCTGATATTCTTTCACAAGTGCACTGATATTATTTATACCATTTTTACAATAATGCAATAGTCTTCATAATGGTAAATCTTCTATTTTTTGTGTGAATAAAAAATCAAAATAGAAAGCAAGAGTAATATAAGAGGGGCCTAAAGACGTGACTAATGAACAGATAACATCTTATTTTAGTGCCAGGAATGTCTGCATTGTTTATTCTGGACCCTATTTTGAAATTGACAACTTTTTTATTTTGCATGAAATTGGCCAAATTGCCAATTTCTGACCACTTTATTGGGTAGTTGAAATCGGTAAATTGGTGGTTTCTTGTACTCAATTGATAGAACAAATGGAGTTCTAAAGAAATAGCTATAAGTTTGGCCGACTGGAACAATGGAATTGGCCGAAAATAGGGCTCAAAGTCGCCGAAATTGCCGATGCGTATATATCGCTGAGATCACTAACTTCGTGAGAGCATAACTCCTTAAGTTTTCAATCAAATTTCATACTTTTGGTGTCATTACCATCGGGAAAAGATTCTCTATCATTTCATAAGAAAAAATAATTTTTTTTTTTTTTTTTTAATTTTGAGACAATGGAGAGCACCCAGGATTAGGGGTTGCGACAGTCAAAGGTTTAAAACTACACAACGTCTTAGCTTCTATGACGGTACTCGGGAGTTTGTTTCACTCATCCACAACTCTATTACCAAACCAGTGCTTTCCTATATCCTTCCTGAATCTGAATTTTTCCAACTTGAAACCATTGCTGCTAGTCCTGTCTTGGCAAGATATTTTTAGCACGTTATTTACATCCTCTTTATTTATTCCGGTTTTCCATTTATACACCTCAATCATATCCCCCCTAATTCTACGCCTTTCTAGAGAGTGCAGATTCAGGGCCCTCAGTCTATCCTCATAGGGAAGATTTGTGATACATGGGATCAACTTTGTCATCCTCCTCTGTACGTTTTCCAGTGCATTTATATCCATTCTGTAATATGGTGACCAAAACTGTGCAGCATAATCTAAATGAGGCCTAACCAAGGATATATAGAGTTGAAGAACAACCTGAGGACTTCTGTTATTTATACTTATTGATATGAAGCCAAGGATTCTGTTAGCTTTATTGCGAACACTTATGCACTGTTGTCTTGGTTTCAGATTACTGCTAACCAGAACTCCTAAATCCTTTTCGCAATCAAAAGTAATAAGATATACATTATTCAGTTTTCATGTGGCATGGTTATTTTCCTGTCCAACATTTAGAACTTTGCATTTGTCTATATTAAACTGCATCTTCCACTTCTCCGACCATCGCATCAGTCTATTCAAATCATCCTAGAGTGCTCTAATGTCCTCATTAGAATGAATTGGACGGCCTATTTTGGTGTCATCAGCAAATTTGCTTATGTCACTATTTATTCCTTCATCTATGTCGTTTATGTAAATTGTGAACAACAAGGGGCCCAACACTGACCCTTGTGGAACACCGCTTGTGATGTGTCCCCATTCTGATTTCTCCCCATTTATGTAAACTCTGCTGCCTATTTGTCAACCATGCCTCTACCTAGGAAAAAATTTCATGTGGCACTAGCAGCTCCCCAGGCTGGTAGCGATGCCACTGACTCAGCACATCCACAACAAAGGCCACCTTCAACCACCCACACACCACAACCTGCACAACCACAACTACCTGTCAATATCCAGTACCCACCAGCAGACCGCATCTGGGATTGGCAGCAGGGTGCCAATAGGTGCCAATGAGTGGATATATATACATTATGCATTATATTGGTGTCACAAGCCACAAAAGTTACTTGAAAAAATAAAATATTAGAAAAGAAAAAAATAGAATAAAATTAAAAATAATATTACCAAGTGAGCAACAGTCACCGATGTTGCCGTTAACGGTTCACTTTCTGTCAACTTCACACCTCTATATCTCGGTAAATACTGATCACAAAAAAAAAATTTCTTTTAAGGGGGCGCTAGCATTGTGTGCACGCTGAGAAAAAAAATACGAAAATTGAGTTTTTCTTACCAAAAAATAGCTGATCTTTCTGGCCACACCCTCGTATAATTTTCATCATTATATGATGTTTCTACAAGGAATTATAGTAATTTATAACAGGTATGGTGACGGCGTCTGTCATGACATGCGCGCTGACGCGGCAAAAAAAAAAATTCGTTTTTTTTTCTATCAATTTCTTATATTTTTCTCTCTAATATAATACAAATTCACCATTTGATATCATAGGAGAGTGGGCGGGGCTAATATGGCCTGAGAACCAATCAAGAGCCTTCTCTAGCCTTCTCGGATAAGAAATGCTGACAGGCCATAAATTATGATGTCGCGGCCAAGACACACCAGCCAACACATTGTTCTTTTCTTACGCTAATATCAATAATAATGTTTATTTACTTATTACAATTGATCTATTATGACATAAGGCGACATATTAATAGCATAGAAACATGAAAAACACATCAGAATAAATATCTATGGCCAGGGAGTGGAAGAGTCGCCACCGACCATAAGGGTTATTTTTCCATTCTCTCTTAGCTATTATGAGAGAAAACGGATCTAGTGATAGTAAACTGTAGTAGACACTCGTAAATGATGAAAAAAGTGGAAAAAACAAACGTTTTTACAGGATTTTTTTTTTTCCGAGTACTCGGGCTGCCGCGCGCTTCGGCCATTATCTCGGAAGTAAGTTATTTACCTATTTAGCAAAATTGAGTCATTATTAATGAAAGAATTGACGTTATTTTCACAACAAACATAGACGAATGATTGCTTTACAAGATAGCGTGTACCTTTTTGAAGTATCCCAAATATTTTCAGATTTGTGTGGGGATAAAAGTCCGATATTTTGCTAAATGTCAAGAAACCTACAAACTGTATTTTTTTTAGAATGAAGATAAGCTTTATTACAGAATTAGTACATGCTACACGATGGACGTAGAAGTGTTCTATCAACAGAAAATGTAAACATCACTCTCCCAACTACCACTTCGGATTAAATCCCTCCTAAGTGGAATTTTTAAGAATTTTCAGTAAATCTTACGTGGTTCATTTGCTTTTTGGCCGATTTTATTGAAACTTTGTCACAGGATAGTCGATAAAAGCGTCTAATAGTACACCAAAAATGAGCGCAATCGGTAAACAAATAAAAAAAAAGTATAGTCAGATCGTCAGATACCTCCTTAACCCTTTCAGGGTCCGTGCTGTAGTTCTACGGCTTTGAGTTCTGGGTCCAAACCCTAGTTCTACGTCATGAGCTCAGCTCACTCAGATAAGCTTTGAGCGGTAGATTTGGGCCTAGATATAAGAGAATGCATCTATGTGGTAAGTGTGCACCACATAAAACAAATCCTGCAGCACACAGTGCATAATGAAATGAGAGAAAAAAAACTGAAACCGTAATTTTCGATTAAAACAGTGACTTTGCAGTGTTTTCTCGTATACTTTTTATTGTTGTATTTGCGATTTCTTGGTCTCATTTGATAGAATGGAAGATATGTTACAGATATGGAGATGATTTTGATTGGTTTTAGTACTGGAAATGGCTTGAAACTGAGCTCAAAGTAGCAGAAATGTTTAATTTTTGCTGATGTTCAAGAGTAAACAAATGACCTCACACATCTAATACGTGCCAGCTGGTGGGTCTAATATACGTTCACAAATGTGGTGATATTATTTGTACAATTATTACAATATTGCATAACAGTAAATCTTCCATTTTTTGGTTTGAATAAAAATTCATTGTGAATAAAAAATAAAAATGAAATTCATTTGTAAAGACTGAAAACGTAACTATTGAACAGAGGAAATGTTAGTGTAGTGCCAGGAATGCCTGCATTCTTTATTCTGCACTCTATTTTGAAATTGGAATATTTTGAACTTTGAGTTAAATTGGCTAAATTACCAAATTCCAGTCACTTTATTTTGTAGTTGAAACAGTTGACTGGGCAATTTCTTGTGCTCAATCAATAGAATAGAAGAAATACTAGTGAAATAGCTAAGAATTTGGTCGACTGGAATAATGTAATTGGCCTAAAATGGGAGTCAAAGTCGGCAAAATCGCCGATGCATAAATATCGCTGACACGTCAAAATAATTTTCAATCAAATTTCGTACTTTTTGTTTAATTACCTTCAGAAAAAGATTCTCTACCATTTCATAAGAAAAAAATAAGAATTTTTTTTATTTTAAATTCTTGGACACTGGTGCACCCCTTTCAAAAATGGCCTTGGACCCTGAAAGGGTTAAAACACTCAGAAAAATATTCTTAAGATTTTGGTAAGATTTTTTTATTTTTTTTATAATGTTTTTCAACACAGCAAGTTTGTGATCAGGGGTCTCAACAGTGAAAGGGTTAACAACCTGATCTTCACACCTGAGCTTTGAAGTGACCTGAGCTACTGTCTGCTTTTAGTTGATAAATTAAGTTGTGCATTAGTGGTTTGACCTAAAAACAAGTAGTGTTAGTGTCCCACTGAGTTGCTTTTAGATTCTCTTCCTACACTCCACAAATACTCCATCAACACTCCAGCAGTACTCCTCCAACACTTCTCCCTCACACTACCCAGACTTAAAAAGGGATACTCAATTTTCAGGTTCCTCATACCAAAGGCTGGTGAAGCTACAAAAGTTATCAAGGAGCAGATCATGAAGCAGATGGAAGCTACCAAGACCTAGTTGATTGCCAGTGTAGAGTGACACTGAGGTGTGTGTGTGTGTTCGGTGGCGGCGGCGGGCGACTCAACCACAAGTCTCAGCAGAGAGTGATACTGTCCACGTAGATGTGTGTAAATGTGAGTTCATATGAATGTGAGTGCGTGTGTGTGCATGTGCATTTGTATATGTGAGCGTTGTGGCTCAGCCACAGGTACCATTGGAAGGTGATGATGTCCAAGGAAGTCTATGCACAGCTGCTCAACCACAAGTCCATCATTTTGGGTTGATTCAGTTTGGGTTTACCTCGGCATGATTTACATATTGGTTGATTGAATTCCATTATCATCATGTATATCTTGAGTGTTTTGTATCCGTTTCTACTTGTCTTTCACAGGAATTGTTTTAATTTCCCAGGTGTGTGTGTGTGTGTGTGTGTGTGAGAAGATAATAAATTGTACATAAATATATATATATATGATGCCATATTAGCTGACGTTGTGCTTCCTGGATATTTATTAAAATATTTATGAAGACTTGTTGGTTTCTGTCGATTTTTTTGTTGCATTCAAATCCCAAATACAACACAAGAGAGGAAACCTTGTAACTTGACCTGGTGTGATTTGCAGTGTCATTCTACATCTAAAATAAATACTTACAAGAAAAGTAATCTTTCAACCTGACCTGACCTAAGTCACAGATGTACAGAGATTCTCATGGACTTAGGATTTTCATACTTAAACTTATGATTAACATTAAGATGAACTTTACTTTTTTGCACCTGTCTTACATACCTACTAACCTGACTGACTGACTGACTGACTGATCTATTAATTGGCTGACCTACTGACTGACTTGACCTACTGACTGACTGATAATACGACCACTGAATGTTGTTATTGTAAAGGTCTCAGTGTACTGTTGTAATGGGAATTAAAGTAGACAGTTAGCCTCCCAAATTCCCAGTGTTTCTAACTCATATGGAGCATTCACTATCTAAATCATAGAATTTGATTGCCCAAAATTTTTAATTATAGGCAGTAAACAAATAAATTCTTTTATTAGCAGGCTTTTTTTCGATTCCCATTACTGGAGGCTTGATGCACATCTAAACTGAAAATTAACTTTATAATTTTCTTGAAAAATGTATTCAGTGGTATTTTCCCCACACAAGTCTTTTTTCACTCTGCTTATTCTTTTTTATAAATGTCAATACATGAAAAGATGAGGCATTAGGAAGAAGGTGTGTAGACCAAGTGTTTATAGTGAAGCATGTAGGTAAACAGTATTTAGATAAGGGTAAAGAGGTTTTCGTTGCATTTATAGATTTGGAAAAAGTGTATGATAGGATGGATAGGGGAGCAATGTGGCAGATGTTCCAAGTGTATTATGGAATAGGAGGTAGGTTACCAAAAGCAGTGGAGTTTTTACGAGGATAGACTCAGCTTAGAGTATGTAGGAGAGAGGGAGATTATTTCCCAGTAAAAGTAGGCCTTAGAAAAGAATGTGTGATGTCACCATGGTTGTTCAATATATTTATGGATGGGGTTGTAAGAGAAGTGAATGCTTGGGTGTTGGCAAGAGTTGCTTTTTGCTGGTGACACTGGGAGATTCTGAAGAGAAGCTATGGAGATTGGTGAGCGAATTTGGAAAGGTGTGTGAAAGAAGGAAATTAATGGTGAACATAGGAATGAACAAGGTGATGAGGATAAAAAAAATTAGGTAGTGAATGACTGGATATCAGATTGGAAGAAGGGAGTATGGAGGAAGTGAATGCTTTCAGGTACAGTGGAACCCCGAGTTTCGGCCGTAATCCATTCCAGGAGCTAGGCCTAAAGTTGAAACGGCCTATAGTCGAAGCAATATTTCCCATAAGAAATAATGTACATCCAATTAATCCATTCCACCCAAAAATATTCACAAAAAATTCATTTTTTAAAGAATAAATACTATAGTTTTACATACAGAAAACAATGAGAAATAAATATAAAGCACTAATTTTAATGGATAAATGAACAGTTAAATCAGTTTTACCTTTATTGAAGACTTGAAGAGAGTTTGTTTGGAGGCAGGACAAGATAGTCCTTCAATATGACACTAATATCAACTCTACGGCTTACTTATCTATCACAATTCATCTAATATAACATAATAAACAATATTAATAACATAAAAACATGACATACTCTAAAATGAATAATATATGTCATTACATATGCCATGACTGGTGTTGTGTTGTTGTTGGGTGTATAAGGGCCACTGAGAGCATAAGCATAAGTGGCAGCAGAGGTGGTGGTGTTGTCAGTGACCCTATATATGTACCTCAAACAACGATGGAGGAGCAAAGTTTCATGTCGTCATTTTTCTATTGCTTAATCGCTTAACTTACTTGCTACACTGTTAATGCTACACTTTATCGCTGGCTGGTGCTATAGCCTTTATCGACTCATGCTGCTTTAGTATCGTACATATCATAGAATTACTGAATCACTGAAGAAGGCACATTCTCCACTCTCTCTTCCTCCTCCACTTTGGTACTTTGCTAAAATTTCTTTCTTCAATTCTATTGTGTTTCTCACTTTCTTTACCAAAGGGCTGCCACTAGGAAGTTTCTTTGGGCCCATGGTGGCTTTTTTTACAGTCACAATCAATAAACAAGCACTAAACACAATGAATTTATTGTGAAATGTTTGGATGAGCATGCCCATGCTGGAGTATGCAGCACCAGTTTGGAACCCACACCTGGTCAAGAAATTAGAGAAAGTGCAAAGGTTTGCAACAAGGTTAGTTCTGGAGCTAAGGGAAATGTCCTATGAAGAAAGGTTCAGAGAAATCAGTCTGACGACACTGGAAGACAGGAGGGTTAGGGGAGACATGATAATGACATACAAAATACTGCATGGAATAGATAAGGTGGACAGAGACAGGATGTTCCAGAGAGGGGACACAGAAATAAGGGATCACAATTGGAAGTTGAAGACTCAGATGAGTCAAAGGGATCTTAGGAAGTATTTCTTCAGTCATAGAGTTGTCAGGAAGTGGAATAGTCTAGCAAGTGATGTAGTGGAGGCAGGAACCATACATAGCTTTAAGACAAGGTATGATAAAGCTCGTGGAGCAGGGAGAGAGAAGACCTAGTAGCGGTCAGTGAAGAGACGGGGCCAGGAGCTAAGTCTTGACCCCTGCAACCACATATAGGTGAGTACACACACACAGATGCTGCCTCAGACTTTACTCTGTTTACTATTACTCTTTATGTTCTATTTGTTAGGAAGTTATAGATCCATCTGCCAACTTATCCTGTTATTCCTTTATCACACATTTTGTGCACTATTTCACCATAGTCTGTGTATACTACAGCTGCATTTTGTTTATCCTCTATAGCATCCAGGGCCTTCTCATAGTGGTCCAGTAACAGGCAGGAGCGACCTGCTCTAAACTCGTGTTGACCTGGGTTGTGTAATTGATGGGTATCTAGGTGGTTGGCGATCTTGCTTTTTAGAACCCTTTCAAAGATTTTTATGATATGGGATGTTAGTGCTATTGGTCAATAGTTCTTTGCAATTGCTTTACTGCCACCTTTGTAGAGTGGGGCTATGTCTGTTGTTTTTAGTGAGTGTGGGATGACCCCTGTGTCCATGCTCCCTCTCCATAGAATGCTGAAGGCACATGACAAGGGCTTCTTTCAGTTCTTGTTGAACACGGAGTTCATGAGTCCAGGCATGGGGCAGAGTGCATGGGCATGTCATTTATTGCCTTTTCAAAGTCTTGTGGTGTTAGGATAATATCAGATTTTTGAGATGACCAAATTTTGAGTCTCGGTCATAAAGAATTCATTTAGATTGTCGATCCTTAGTCTGGTTAATGGCTCGCTTAACACTGAGTCGTATTGGGACTTTAGTATCTCACTCATTTCTTTGCTGTCATCTGTGTATGTCCCATCTCGCCTAAGCAGAAGCCTAATACTGGATGTTGTTTTACCGTTAGATTTGGCATAAGAAGTATTTTTTTTTTAATTTCCTTTATGGCTTTTAGTTCTTCCTGAGATTTTTGTCTCCTGTAAGATTCCTTAAGCTTAAATAACAAAAAAGGCACAATACCGTGACTGGAACAATACACACACAACCCGCACATATAAAAAGAGAGGAGCTTACGACGACGTTTCGGCCCGACTTGGACCATTTACAAAGTCACACTTTGTAAATGTGACTTTGTAAATGGTCCAAGTCGGGCCGAAACGTCGTCGTAAGCTCCTCTCTTTTTATATGTGCGGGTTGTGTGTGTATCCTTAAGCTTAAGTTTGAAATTTGCTGTTTCTCTGACCAGTGCCTCCCTTTGTATTTCAGATATATTGGCCCCTCTCAGCAGCTCTGTGATTCTTCACCTTCGTCTGTATAGGGAGTGTGTCTCTCTCTAGTTTACATCTTCTCTTTCTTTTTCTTAATTGAATGTGCCTTGAGCAGACCTCAAGTGCCACAGTTAATTTTTTCTAGGCAAAGGTTCGGAGTTTTACGACTCGCTCACCATGGGTTCTAACCCCTCGTGTACCCTGGGTTTGTTTCACTACAGTATATCAAAATCCCAAAATGTTGTGGTGTCTGACAGATGTGATGTACGTAATTGGTTTAGAAAACCGACAATTTGAAGAATGGGGCACTTGTATAAGACAGGTTGAGGGACCGATTACCTCAACCTCATCTTCTAATGTTCTATATTATGGACTGAAGAAGCCTCTGGCTTGTACTCTTGGGAAACGTTCAGATAGTGTCCTTGAGAGTGAAGACATCTTTATCCATGGAATATCAGCTATTTTCTCCTTCCTCGGATCAAACCTGAAGACATATTCCCCATACACATTATGAACCTTACTGGAATAATGTTTGTTAATAAATGTAGTAATACTTATTGGGAAATTCTTTCTTATTGTCTTCATTTATAAAAATTTCAGAAGTAATTATAGCTTATAATTATTTTGTTTTAATCAAAGGGAAGCACTAGACCCTTAGGGGTCTTATAGTGACTACAGTGTAGACTTGCATTCGCTGGGCTATGTAACCTTGTGTAGTTCCACACTATACTTTACTGTCAAGGGAAAAGCAATGTGATCTTGTTGGGACTCGTTGGCTTGAACGTTATCTCTTTAAAGCACGATAAAGTGACATGGGAAAGTAACATGATAAAGTAACATGAGAAAGTAACATGAGAAAGTGACATGGGAAAGTAACATGAGAGTGTGACATGGGAAATTAACATGAGAAAGTGACATGGGAAAGTAACATGAGAAAGTGACATGGGAAAGTAACATGAGAAAGTGACATGGGAAAGTAACATGAGAAAGTGACATGGGAAAGTAACGTGAGAAAGTGACATGGGAAAGTAACGTGAGAAAGTGACATGGGAAAGTAACTAAGATGACAGAGGCAAACAAGTTCATTCCAAGGATTGGCAGAAGAGTGAGATACCTTGGAAGAGCCGCTGACCACCATCAAGGTATCTCTCTGGATGGGACCTTACAATAATACCAGACATTATTTGGCCAGTAATTGGATGGGTGAAATTTCTAAAACAGATCTTTATTAAAAAAAAAACTTTTTTTTTTTTTTTTTTTTTTTTTTAAATGAAAGAAATATTAAAACAGGAACATGTAGTTAAGGTATTTATTATGATTATTTACAATGCATTTTGCTTTTGGCGCTGAGAGTTATGACTGCGGAACTTAGTATGTTATACAAGAGGAGACACTAATGAAATATAAGGCGTAAATCCCAAGAACATTGTGAGCATTTTGTAAAATATATACATAATCCAGTCACAGTAATTAGCAGAGGCAACACACCTCTCACCAAGACAGTAAATGAATTCTCATTTCCCAAACTAAATATGAAAAAAAAAGATGTTAAATTCTGTTTTTCTCTTTACAATACAGTACGTATACATCAAATGTGCTTCCCACATAAATGTATTTCGTGCCAAAATGTGTCTCGCCGGAATGTGTCCTGGTCAAATGTGCTGCCATTACTGCCGTAAGTAAACATCTAGTTAACGAGTGAATTATTTCTTTTTTTAAATTAAAAAAAAAAACATCACAATTTCAACTACATAGTATTTTTGACTACATTTTTTTTAAATCTTATTTATACAGCTGTTGTCATTCAGATACAAATAACAACCTAATACATGTTGATGTCAGTCTCTCTTAGTCCAACTGTCTGACCCATAAGAATTATGAGCTTCACATAATATTAAAACAGGTATGAAGATGAATACGGTATCAGGTATTAGTAAGACCAGTCTTATTATATTCACTATAAACACTAAATGAAATTGTTCATGGCTAATTTCGAGATGGGGGTCACGAAGCTATATTTAAATCCCACAAATATGTATAACTATGAGAGTAAACATTACAACGCGACATATTGGCTGTTATACATTAATAATTATGGCAACATAAAACAACTAAATACTCGCACATTAAAAACGACTATAATTTGATAAAACTTTATATTTCACAATAATATATTTCATTACTTGTGTTCAACTGTCTTTAAACCCGTATGGGTCATCCAGCAACATTTAAAATTTCACAATAAATTGGCTATGATACTTTTAAAAAATATCTTGACCATATACTGATAACTATTTTTTGATAACAGAATACAAAAATATATTGAAGTAGTCTGTATACAGTTTATACATTTACAATGATTGTTTAGAACATTAAATAATATTTGCTGTTTATTTTATATGTACAATCAAAATCGTTACTTAAATGCTCCTAAATAACATAATAATGAATACAACAATAGTAGTAATAATAATAACAGTAATACAGTTTCATATTAATTATCTGTCGATTTTCATTTAAAATCTTTTGAGTAATTAACACTATAATTTAAAAATAATAATTATAAAATCGTAGCACCTTAATGTAAACAAATGCATTTACTGCTTAAAGCAATTAACTTCCACAACTTTCCCATGGCCTTCCTCTCTCTCCTTTCCCACGACCTCCCTCTCCTTTCCCACGACCTTCCCCCCTCTCCTTTCCCATGACCTTCCTCCCTCTCCTTTCATACGACCTCCCTCTCTCTTTTCTCCCTAACTCCCATTAAAATTTGATAGCACATTTGAATATTATTATTATTAAAATATTCATAAAAATGCATCAGATTAATTTATAGGAGGAAACAATAACTTTATCTTCTCTTCCTCGATTTAAAATGAGTAAACGTGGTCCCATAAACGTGGTCCCATAAACGTGATCCCATAAACGTGTCCCATAAACTCTCTCGCTGACGTCACTGTCCCTGTTAACAAACGAAAAAAATATCAAATGTTTTTAGGTTTCGAAATTCTGGGTTCATGTTTTTTTTTTCGCCTTCTAGCGATCGAATATTTCTCAGCATCCTTATTAAAGATGTGATCACTTTGTTATTAGAAAATTGTTCAGTTTGCAACTGTTCTGTTTGTACCGATTGAATAAAAATAATATATTTAATGTCTTTTCTGTTGGTTTTCGTCCACCAGTACAGAAATAAAAAAACATTTTTACTTACTGGCATTTGATCTAAAATCTCTGAGTTAGTCGCAGATGTATTATTTATGTAATATAATCAACCCAGGCATTTGTACACACACACATACACCAGTTCCATGAGGCTAAGAAGCAGGAACCGAGAATCGATCCCCGTAAAGCAGCGTTGAAATTTCCCCAGTTCCTCTCTGAGAAAAATTGGGATGTGGGAATATTCACTCACACTCGCTCTCACTCAATATCTCTATCTATATATCTCTCTCTCTATCTCGCCTCTCTCTCCTCTCTCTCTCTCTCTCTCTCTCTCTCTCTCTCTCTCTCTCTCTCTCTTCTCTCTCAGGTCTTTCAGAGACGCTTTACAATATAATCACCAGAAGGCTTCAAGAGCAGACGACACACTGCCTCAAGAAACTACGTTGTTCCCACCCAGAAACTCCTGACCTGGAATATTCCGAGATGTTCATAGTGATAAGTACAAATATCCCTGCATAAAGCAAACATTAATCCACGCATCCACAATAAAGCAAGAGGCATGTGAGGAAACAGTGAATAACGATTAAAAATTACCACCAAGTTATATCCTTTCTTGAAGAACAAGCTCACAAGCATACATACATAAACCAACACACGCCAGTTGAAGCGTTTAGAATTCATTCGTCTCCTTCAAGCAAACTCCACAACATTCCTCAAGTATGGGAATCAGTGTTGCTACTTTTCTTTTATTCCCTTTCCAACCTTTTTAGAGGAGTGAAATTAGTAGGACTCACATCAGTGTGACCAGAGAGGGATTCTTGAGCACTGATGAGATAGAGAATTGCCAACAAGCATGGAGACAAAATACTCTTTAAAAAAAAAAATTTCCGCTGTGTTGATATTTGAAAAGTCAAGATAAAACGATGCACGGAGCTGATCGTTGTCCTAATACAAGTTTCTGAAAATTATGTCTTCTTGACGATGATTGATCTACAAAAACAATCCTATGGCACCATGTTGTAGTGTGCCTTTTTATATATTGTGATGAAACAGAATTTTATCTAAAAAATATTTTAGGGGTGGACTGGAAAGCCAGTGGAAGGCATCGGTCATATGACCAAAAAGTCCAGTGAGTGAGGCATCATATGAAACAAGACTCACATCAGCAAACACTTACATTTTACTCTTATTAAAATTCCACAGCTAATAAATCCATCTATTTATTCACTGGAAGGTTTCAGATTCTTCAGAAATACTGATACATGTCACAAAGGCAGCACTCATCTATTTATTGTATCCTGTTATGTAATTTAACCAATTACATGGCAGGACAGTTTGTTACGAACATATTTACAGGCAGCAGCGACCAGTGTTAGTGAAGCTTAGCTGTGTTATTGTGAAGGAGAGATACACAGGAAGAAAATGGGTGAAATAGTGTGAGTGGGGTTGACATAAAGAAGTTAAAATGACTTGTGGGGGTGTTGTGTACACATATATACCGCCAACTTCTCCACAGTCTCTTTTGTGTGGAATATGTAGGTTGCATTCTTGTTAACATTTCACTTATTTGGAAAATTACTACTTTAGCAGCTGTTACTTCAGTTGATGGTGTTGCTGCCGCTGTTAAAGCTCTTGTTGTTCTTGCTGCTGCTGTCGGCGTCAGATTCCTTTGGCTTCCTTGTTTCTACGTCGTCGAAGCCAGGTGGCAAGGCGGGAATCCTTGTAGACGCTCTGTGAGCGGTTGACCGTCTTGTCGTTGGGATCGTGAACAGGTCGTCTTGGAGGACGGGGAGGAAGGGCACCTTTACTGGCATTGTGGTCAGAACTGCGAGCGTCTCTCACTTCCTTGTTGTCATACTCAACCTCAAACTTCTCACGGTAATGTCGCGGTTTCCAGGGAGCAAGCAGGGAGAAGGATCGCGAGACTTTCTTTGTCTGGCGGCTGACACTTCTCTCACTGGGAGCATCTTCGGGGCCGCGACGCACGGGGATATCAGCGATGGCTGTGGCATGGAGATAAACTGATTTATTGGAACCTGTCGATATCCTTGAAGCCTTTGAGGCACGTGAGGCATGAGAGCCTCCATGACTGTCCACTTCACTCTCACTACTCTGCAGGGAGCTACCAGCTGAGCCCACTACTGGCGGTGACATGCCCCGAGGTCCACTAGCAGTCCTACGGCCCCTTCCAGCACTCTTGTGGGCCGACCTACTTGAGCGGTTAGGCAGGCTACGGTAGTCACCAACGGCATTCATGCCACCATGATTACTCTCAATGTCGGTGTCACCAAAATACCGGTGCTTAAAACTAGTAGTTCGGGCCACTTGCGGCGGTGGAGGTGGACCAACAGAAGAGGCAGAGGACTCTGCAGAGTACTTCCTGGTGGGTCGTTGGACAGTGGAGTAACCACGACCTTCCACTGTAGCATCTCCGGCAGTGCCGCCCCTCCTCTCCCGCAGCTCTGCCCGGCTCAGCGTAGATGTCTGCCAGGGAGGAGGGGGCGCTTTTCCCTCCTCCTGATGCTGCAGCCCCTGTTGCTGCTGCTGCTGCTGCTGCTGCTCCCGCTCACGCTGCTGCTGCCGCTCCTTAGTGAACCATGGAGACTGGCCCTGCAACACAAAATATACTCGTTATACTGGTCCTTCACAGCACCTCACCAGCACCATCTACACATGCTCCCACCTCCAGTTAGTCACCTTTACCACAATTAGATCTAACTAACACACACACACACACACACACATAGACCACATAACCATAATCCCTAACACTACCACCAGCACCATCTTAACAACAAGAACTACTTACTGCAGGATTTTATAAGCATTAGCAATGCGTGAAAACTCTATATAAAATTGAGAAAAAACATCATTAAAATCAGATTTAAAGCCAAAACCAATGTGATCAAAATATAATATAAAAATGGAACTTTCCAAATTGTCATATTAATCAAATCACTGAACAGGTGAGGTTTGAACTCAGTGAGAAGAGCTAAAACTCTAGGGGTTATACATTGTGTGAGGTAAATAGATTTAAGATCCAAGAAAGAAAATGAAACAGTATTTCTTTGAATCAAAAACCTTCACCAGCAACAAGGCATGTGTCTTGAAGGAAGAACTTTTCCTAACAATATGAGGTAAACAAGAGCAATTTATTAATCAAATTGGATTTTTGGCTTTACAACTGCTTGAGGTTGCGAGAGAAGAATGTCGGTGATTAAGTCACGGATTTTTAACATTGTGGATGAGAGCCCCAGGTGGACATCAGTGAGAATGGAGGTACTGCTGTGTTTTGGGGATATAATGGCTTGGTGGTAACTGATGATGAGGCGGCAGTGATGAGATTTATGCTGTGTGGGTAAGTTAAGAGTTAATGTGAGTGCACATACATGTCGGGAAGAAGAGCAGGTGAGGAGGGAAGGAGAGAGAGACAGAGAGAGAAAGACACTCACATCACGTCGGATCTTGGAGGCTCTCACGCTGGGACGTCGAGGGCGATGGGAACTACGGGAGGAGGCTCGGGAGGAGGCCCGAGAAGACATGGGGGCAGGGGCGCTACCCCCGCTACCTCCTTGAGGAGCTTTGCTTGCCTCCCGCCCTCCTCCCCGCAGCCCCAGCAGTGCCCATGGCCACGCCCGCTTCTTCTTGGGAGACTTCTTCTTGGAGGGAGGAGCCTGAGGAGACGTGGGGGTCAGGTCGTTAACACTCGCCGCCCCCTAATCCCTAACACACAGACAGCCGGGTGTATACATGCTGAGAACCACTCACATACACACATCTGCCTATATATGCACTTAGATTCGCTCATATACTTGAACAAAAACACCTGCATACACTGATTCACATAAGTAAAGAAAAACATGCTCATTCACAATTAAATTTACTCAAACACACAGACACACATGTGTACAGACTTAAATATATCACTAAGATCCCATGTTAACTAAACTGAGCTGATGAACAAATATGAACTGGAAATTCAATTATCAGAAAAACAGTGATAGCAGCTGGAGAATTAATTTAAAGACTAAAGGAATAAATGGGAAAGCTGATGAAATGGAGATAATGAAGTGAAGGAGCAAACAGAAAATGGTGACAGGTTCTAACGTCAGAAAGCAAACTTGAAAACCAGGAGGATTCAAATGCAGTATTTTTCGGCATATAAGACGCGCGCCTTTTTTTTTTCCACAAAAAGTCTTGGAAAGTCAGCCTGCGTCTTATATGCTCAAGGTCAGGGTCTAGGGTAGACTTTGTGTTACACTTCAGCGTAAAGTAAGAGGGTAATTAACCCTTGAATATGATTACTGATTTACCATTCTTCTTCTGTCGTCAGGTGCTGACTGTCACCTCATTGCAGTTTCCCTCCAGCATGCCATCAACCAGGTTTCTGATTGGGCCACCACTCACGGGTTTAAATTTTCTAGTGGCAAAACTCATCAAATTACGTTCACTAGACGTTCAGTGGTCTCTGATTATCCATTGTACCTATACGGCTCACGTATCCCAGAACGTGATACAGTCAGGTTTCTCGGCCTCCTGTTTGACCGCAGATTGTCCTGGAAACCTCACATTACCTCTCTGAAGGCGACTTGTCATAGCCGGCTGAACCTCCTTAAAACCCTCACACATCTTTCATGGGGGGCTGATCGTAGAAATCTCCTTCGCCTACATTCGGCCCTAATTTTATCGAAACTCGATTATGGTGACCAGATATATTCGGCAGCTTCTCCTGCCACTCTTTCCAGCCTTAATCCCATCCATCACCAGGGATTACGCTTATGCCTTGGTGCTTTTCGTTCTTCCCTGGTTGAGAGCCTCTATGTAGAAGCGAACATTCCATCCTTGTCTGATCGTCGAGATGCACATTGCATTCGCTATTATGTTCGCTCTCATGACCTCCGCAATCCTTCCATGTATAGGATTGTCACAGATGTTAGTAGACGCTCGTTATTTGTTCGTCGCCCCTGTTTACTTCGTCCCTTTTCTCTTTGTCTGCATTCACTCTTGTCTTCCCTTCAGCTTCCGCCTTTATATGTTCATGTGGCTTCACCCTTTCCTCTACCCCCTTGGGAAGTTCCTGCTGTCCGTGTCTGTTCTATTCCTCTACCTTGCGCGAAAGCCCAACTACCTACGGCGGCTTCTCGCTCTTTCTTTCTAGACCATTTCCGTTCTCATTCCCATGCCATCGCAGTATACACCGATGGTTCAAAGTCATCTGATGGCGTCGGATTCGCAGCAGTGTTTCCGGACAGCGTCGTACGAGGGCATCTATTACCCTCGGCTAGCATATTTACGGCTGAATTGTATGCCATTCTTGTGGCACTTATCCGTATTGCATCTATGCCTGTATCACCATTTGTGGTCGTTTCAGACTCCCTTAGTGCTTTACAGGCTATCCGTAAAATTGATACACCTCACCCCCTAGTTCTTCGTATCCACCTTTGGTTACACCGTATCTTTAGCAAGCATAAAGATATTGTCTTTTGTTGGGTCCCTGGTCATGTTGACGTACAGGGCAATGAACAGGCAGACACTGCTGCGCGGTCAGCAGCAGTGTCCAGTTTCCAGTGTCCAGTTTCATATAGAGGTGTTCCTTTCACGGACTATTTTGCGGTCATTGCTACCCACCTTCGCACCCGTTGGCAACAACGCTGGTCTGACCTGATGAATAACAAACTTCATTCTATTAAACCGGTTATAGGTTTCTGGCCTTCTTCTTGTCACCAATGTCGAGGTTGGGAGACTACACTCTCCCGTCTTCGCATCGGCCACACTCGTCTTACTCACGGGTATCTCATGGAGAGGCTCCCTGCCCCTCTCTGTGAGCATTGTCAGGTTCCAGTGTCTGTTCGACATATTCTGCTGGACTGCCCACTCTATCAACGAGCACGCAGAATTTACCTCCAACGACGTCTTCGCTCTGCGGCTCTTTCTTTACCTTCCCTTCTTGCAGATGGACCCTCCTTTAATCCTGACTCTCTTGTTGACTTTTTGACAGAAACTGACTTACTACACAAACTCTGAAGATTATACCTCTAGCACCTCCCTCAGTCCCTTCTACCTCGATCTCTTGCTACCCTCTATCCCTGCACTATCCACCGTCATGCTGCACTCCATACCCTACTAATCATCCATCTCCCTCTTACAACCCACTCTCCCTGCATCCTACAATAACCTGCAGCTCTGTATAACCCCTGTGGTTTAGCGCTTCTATTTGATTATAATAATAATAATTCTTCTGTCGTGCGTCTTATATGATGGAAAATACGGTAGTTTATTGCCGACAGCAGAGCATGTTTTTATTAGGGAAATGTCTTGATCTTTACAAATTTCTATGTAAAACGAAATGCTGACCCATTAAAAGTTTTCTTTTTTTCAATGTGCCTTTTCCTGGGTATTGAGATCACCCTATTACAATGATACGTCTGGTCTCAGATGAAACAGAAAGCAAACAGTCGAGGGAGAAAATAAAAGGATAATTAAAAAAAAATGGAGAAATGACAGAAGGGAAAACCTGTTCCTCAGAAAAATCCTCCCTCTAGTACATCCCTTACCAATTTCTCAGCAATACCACTCACACACACAACACACACACACACACACACACGGACTCTAAAGTACAAATTCTCCAGATCCATCCACTGCTCCCTCTCCAGGTCTTCAAATCCTTCAGGCCGACACAGAGACCTCTTAAGTAACAAATATTTCATATGGTCAATTCTGCATGCTGTATCATGCTGTTAGGTCTCAGTCTCATGCTCGCATGCAGAAAATGAAACATGATGGAGTTTAATTAAGAAATATTACCGGCAAGACTTTTTGGGATATTTTATGAGCTAGAACTTAAACAATATATATTATAGACAGACGATAAGAGATCTTAGAAACATATAATTCTGGAAAAAAATTGATTCATTTATTCATTCAATGCGTGAAACCTTTTGACAAACTTTTATCATCTAGGTAAATTGGTAATTGTGAGGGAAAAGTTCAATAGATAGTAGTGAAAGTATGAATGTATGGTGATGGTAGTTTGTTGGGCAGTCTGCTTGTTCAGGTAAGGGTGTCTAGCTCCTGCTATTCCTTCCCTCCCTTTTTACACCCGGTGGGAGGTGACGTGTGCATCTCCAACCAGTGGGGACTCACTTAGACTAGCAGCTCCCAACGCATCTGTAAGTATTCGTTCTGCTACTGTCTAATTTATATTGAAATTGTTTGTCTTAAGAGCTTCACTCTTATTTTGGGGTTTTGGACTTTTATTCCTGCCTTGAGTTGACTTTTCAGTAAGATAATTTGTTTAATCCTCATCATTTCTTTTAAAGGCTGTAGGCCTATCGTGTGAGTGATTTATCTAGTGGTGGGGAACTATGTTGTTTTTCATTCTAACCTGGATTGTCGGCTAGGGTCATCCGGCACAGGCAGACATTGTTTGATGGAGATAGACCTCACTAGGGTCAGGAGACGTCGCTAGACCTATCTACCTACACTGGTCCGACCCCCACCCTTCCACCTGTAGCCAAAACCCAGGCAGCTACACTTAATTCAGCTACACATCATTCTTCAAGTGGTGACTACACCAGCGTTCCTGGTGTCTTGACTGGTTACTTACGAACCTCAACATATCTTGTGGAAATCTTCGTCTGTTTAGTCATGCCCAGCTGAGGAAGCTGGCCGCTCTGTGATCCTTGGTTTCTGTGAGGAGTTTTTAGCCCATCTCTATGAGGAACTTTAGAACATACTTGCCCCAAGCTCCAAGGGTCTCCGACCCTACTCAGAAGTTATAGCAACAGGGCAGGTCTACATATTTGTGGATCTTCTGGGTCTCCCTGTAACTAGCGGCTGAACCCCCTTCAACTTCAGAGCTTGGCAAGTAGTTGTCTGCCAACGTGGCAGCACAGGTATAGTCCCAGGGAATCTGCTTATCAGTCTTCCAGGGTAGCATAGTGGCTCCATCTGGACGCTTTTGACTGCCATCAGATCTCAGTATTTGGGGTTCCCGTTGAGATAGGTAATGGGCTGTGGCAAGATTTCTCTTTATGATGTTGTTGGCCCCCTCATGTCTAGTGTACTTCCCTTCTGATGTGTGACACACGAGACCATGAAGTCCAAATTGATCAGCTGACGCCCTGCCGCAAATACACCTATGTTCGGTGAGTATGGGGGCGGAGAGCAACACCAATCCGAATGGCCTGTGGGTCGAGTCCAGTGCCCAGGGAGGAATCAGGAACAGCTAAAAGGAAATCTCATGAATGTGGTGCCTTCACCACTAGGAGACGAGCTTTGTCCTTTTCTGAAACGTTGTTGAGCATTGTTGGCAATTTTTTTCCATGATCGGTTTGTCCCAGTGGGATTGTGCTCTTTGGGAGGAGCTGGTCTGCTTGAGGAGTCTGCAAGGGTGTCCCACTGCACGGCTGCTTCAATGAACCTGGGGTCGTGAGCTCCTACTGCACCCCTCAAGTGCTCGGGGACAATCTCCTTGACTAGCCCACTGGAAGCCATACACGAGGACAGAAATTCAGGTAAAGCTACCTGCGTTGCCTTGCACACTCCTATACCTCCCAGTCGCACTGGGAGAGTTGCTTGATCCCATTGCTGATCTTCCAGTGACAGATTCAGTGCCTTCTTAAAGACAGATCTCAAGAATCATATCCGCTGAGTGTTGGCTTATCGAAAGAGGGTGTGCACCTGAAGAAGTGAGATACAGGGCATCATGGGCATCAAGATCACATATTCTCTCAGCCATTCTCTTCAGGTCATTCAGTTTATCTTTGAGGACTGTTCAGCCTCCTCCTGTTTGAATACCCGCCTCCACAAGCAGTCTATATAGCAATGAAACCACGAAACAAGTGGTTTTGAATCATTTACCAAACTGCAGCAGGCCAGGATTCAACCCCACGACACATTGTCACGCCTCATGAGGCCACACAATGGACATGTCACCTTACCAACTGAGCCATCGATTCTACAAACAACATGAGTCAAGCGAACTAGGCTTGTTTCATGTTGCGAGGACACTCGTGGCAGTTGTATGCTCAAGGATTAATTTCAGCCTCCTCCTGGTTAAATACCCGCCTCCACAAGCTATATAGACTGCTTGTGGATGAGAGTATTCAGCAAGCACCCTGGGAGGTACTACCCTCTTGCTACAGAAGTGCTGGTGTATTTTCATTGTCTGGTAAACACCTAAGACAACAGGTACATCTTGTGCTGCTATTTATATTTAGTTCATATTATACATGCATGTAAATGTTTATACACACACTCATCTGAGTTTTCTTCTAATCTCTTAATAGTTCTTTGTTCTTTTAGTGTTTCCTTTTATCTCCATGGAGAAGTGGGTGAGAATTCTTCTTCCATAAGTCATGAAGCCACTGTGTGGCGAAACGTTTCCTCATTAAAGATACCCAAGTGTTGAACATATGTCTAATGTATCAACTTGTCGGTTCTCTGAACCATTTATCTACTGACCTGATGAAGTTCCTAGACTTCTCAAAGTTCTTAACAGTGCTTGCTCAGCAGTCACATTAGATGGTGAACTTTATGGGATTGAACCCATATATTTCACATATCCATTTTGAAAAAGGTATTATACGTACATGCTTATTGTTTACCTTATGTTCAAAATGTTTTTGATGAACTTATTGGTAATATGCTCTATGATGGAGGTACTGAAGACTTCTTCCTAAGGAACTCTCCACTCACTTTTGTGCCCGTGATGGATGGGAGATGGGGTCTTGTAATCGACTACAGGAAGTTCATTGTCAGTACAATCCCAGACGGCTTCCCACTGCCAGTTTTGGATGACCTATTGCAGAAAGTTGGCAACAAAAATTTTGACTTTACCTACTACAGGGCTTTTGGCAGATTCCTCTTGATGACCAAAATAAAGAATTTATGGCATTCTCTATGCCAGACATAATCGGTTTAAAATTTTGTCATTTGGGTTACAGAGCAGCCCTATAATATTCAGCTGTCTGATGATGACAGTGAATCACTCTCCTAGATAACAAGATTATGATTAACTAAAACAGTCTCATTGTGATGTCTCAGGATGTATCTTCTCACCTCATAAAACTTAAGAAGGTATTGGTCAAACTGGCCAAGGCTAAACTCAAGGTAAATCTTTCTAAATGCCAGTGTCTCAAGAAACAGATAAAGTTTCTGGTTCATTTAGTGACTCAAGATGGTATAAAGACAAATGAGCCCAAACTCTCTGCCAGTCAGAATTTCCCAAGACTATAACAGCAGGTACAGTTCGCTCCTTCTTAGACTTGGCTGATCCTACCATACTTTCATTACCAGTTTCTCTACTAGTGCTGCACCACTGACTCTAATTCTCAAAAATGATGTTCCTTTTGAGTGGACTTGTGACCAGGAAAGAGTATTTTCACGCTTAAGAATAGGTTAACATCAGCCCCAGTTCTCAAATTTCCTGACTTCACCAAGGCGTTTGCCTTAACTACTGCCAGCAAAGTTGGCATTAGGACCGTTTTGTCGCATGTGGCCAATGGTATGCCAATTGCTTATGCTAGTCATATTCTTACCAGAGTCAAGATAGACTACTCAGTCACAGAGCTCAAGACCGTAGCCACTGTCTGTGCCTTGTGTCATTTTCTAGATTATAACTACGAATATCCCATCAAGATTTACATTTGATCTGGTGGTCTGGTGGCGAAAGCTCTCGCTTCACACGGCGAGGGCCTGAGTTCGATTCCCAGCCAGGGCAGAAACATTGGGCGTGTTTCTTTACACCTGTTGTCTATGTTCCCCATCAGTAAAATGGGTACCTGGGTGTGAGTCGCATCCTAGGACACTGACCTAATCTGCCCGAAATGCTCAGCATAACAAGGGACTTTCTATATAGTAGTATGTCACTGATGTCAGCTAGGACTGTATACCATGTACATGTACTTGTAGTAAAATAAAAGATATTATTATTATTATTATTATAATATTATTTGCCTCTGTTGTCTCTCTTTGCAAACAAAACTCTCAGGAAAGCATGCCTTGTGGTCTCTTACTCTTTCAATGACTATAACCTAGAAATCCTTTATGTTCCTGATAAGTAAAACGCTGCTACTAATGCTCTGTTGAGGCATATTGATTTTGTTTTCATTGACAATTCCTTTCCATTGAGGTTCTAGAGACATCCCAGCGTCGATACCCAGTTTGGTCACCTGTTTTCCCCTTCCTGACTAAGGAGGATGCCAACCTGCAGGTCAAACCTCCTGTACCTGTGAAGGTCTTGGTCAACACTTAAGGGGTCCTGTTCCAATTGGCTAGGACTCGAGGATCCTGATAGAACTATCCGCCAGCTGGGATGACCAGCTGGCGGATAGTTCTACCAGTTGATTCATGATGTTCTAAGTGCAGCACATACAGATGAAGATGTCAGAGTCAGAAGGACAAGAATGAAATATTTCTGGCCTAGGATGGCAATGGAGACTACAGAGTATGATCACAAATATGGTGTCTGCCTCCATCACAAAGGTACCGTTAGTGGTCCTAACCCCATCCGCAGATCCTTCTCACCACAGTATTCCTACTATGCTATACAGGTTGTACCCACACCTAACCTACAGCAACATAGTGCCCTCATGTGTCAGAGTACCAAACAGCAAAGTGAGAATGGTGTAACACCCCAGACAGAGTCCAAAGAACGGTGGTCTTAGATTCTTATCATTTTCAAAGTGAAATGCTGAGCCAGTACTGGCTTACCCTTGGAAAGTAGAGGCAATCTGGCTTGAGCTGAAGAAAAGGCAGTTAGCCTCAGTTTTTCAAAAGTGCCAGTAGCACCCTGCATGACTTGCAGGGTGCTTAAATCGAATTCAGGCCAGGTCAAGTGTAATTTAAATCTGCAAACTCAGGACAGTAGTAAGTCAACACCAAGAATGTCATGAGAGCTTAAGGTCGAGTCTAAGTCAGAAATCTAGTCAAGCTTAATTCAGCTTATAAAGTCAGCAGCTAGTGTAGGCTAAAGTTAAGCCAAGAACAAGCTAAATTTAAGTCAGGTCATGATCCAGTAGAATCAGGCCAGTTCAAGATCAGATCAGAATCAAAGGTCAGTCTCACCTGAGGTTTGGACTTCTTAGGTGTGTCACATGGTTTTGCAAGGTCAGAGTTAAAGGTCAATATCACCTGATGTTTGTACTTCTCAGGTGTGTCCTGGGGTGGTGGTGTAAGGTCAGGTCAGGTTGAGTTACATTTCAATCTCACCTGAGTTTTGGACTTCTCAGGTGTGTCCTGGGGTGGAGGAGGAGAGGGCTGAGGTGGCGCCGGTCCTTTCTTGGTCTTCCTCGAGGGAGAAGGGTCTTTGGACTTGCTCTTGCTGGTGTTGGTGTTGGAGGCAGTGTTGGAGGAAGACTTAGTGTTGGAGGTCTTTGTCTTGGTGGTGGAGGATTTGTTCCGACCATCACTCATCAAAGCTGACAAGAATTTGTTTCTCTGTCTATTTATTTTTTCTTTCTTCTCTTCCTCCTGTTAAATGCATTATCATTATTATTATTATTATTATTATTATTATTATTATTATTATTATTATTATTACCTTTATGAACTAAAAGACCCGTGGAGGTCATACAGTGTTTTGGGAATGACAAGTTATCCGGACTGATCAAAGAGACGAGTCACTCCAATTACTTGAATTAAGAACCTCATCTTTAAATTATTTATTTTGGGACATGACGATCTGTTGGAGTGTGAGCAGGGTAACATTTTGTGAAGGGATTCAGGGAAACCAGTTAATTGATTTAGTTGGACTTGAGTCCTGGAAATGGGAAGTACAATGCCTGCACTTTAAAGGAGGGGTCTGAGATAGTGACAGCTGGGAGGGACTATTCTCAGCTGTCGTATCTGAGCTCCTCTGCAAAGACAGTGATTATGTATGATTGTGGTGAAAGTGTTGAATGATGATGAAAGTATTTTCTTTTTGGGGATTTTCTTTCTTTTTGGGTCACCCTGCCTCGGTGGGAGACGGCCGACTTGTTGAAAAAAAATATATATATATATATATATATATATATATATATATATAAATATATATATATACATATATATATATACACATATATATATACACATATATATCAATAACACACGTAGCCAGGTTCGAACCCATGTTGTACTGGCCCATCATTGTGGTTCTCGCTCACAATGACAGGCCAGTACAACATGGGTTCGAACCTGGCTAGCGCAGTGTTGTTATTGATCAATACCACTCGTTCGTGGTCACAATAATTAATATATATATATATATATATATATATATATATATATATATATATATATATATATATATATATATATATATATATATACACACACCAAGAAGTGCGTATTTTTCAGTGTATATACACAAAGAAATGCGCATATCTTAGTGCATACAGAAATAAATTAAAGAATTTTTTTACACAGTTGAATATACTGGTCAAGAGGTGTTATCCTATTTCGAATCATTTACATGTTAAGAGCCTATCTGGACTCCCATGTTAAGTGCTGTTATCCTACCCCACCTCAACCTAACTGCTGCTGTCCTACCTCAGCTCGTTGACATGCAAAAACAATAATATCCTTACTCAGCTTATTAACTGGCTAAGAGTGGTTTACAGGTTAAGAGATGTTATCCTGCCTTAGCTCTTTTATTGACAGGGTAATTATCCTAATTGCGTTATCCAACCTCAGTTCATTTACTGGCTATGATATGGTATCGTATCACATTTATAGGCTAAGAGCAATTATCCTACCTCAGATAATGGACTAACAGCTATTATCCTACTTCAGATAATGTACTAACAGCTATTATCCTACCTCAGATAATGTACTAACAGCTATTATCCTACTTCAGATAATGTACTAACAGCTATTATCCTACCTCAGATAATGTACTAACAGCTATTATCCTACTTCAGATAATGTACTAACAGCTATTATCCTACTTCAGATAATGTACTAACAGCTATTATCCTACCTCAGATAATGTACTAACAGCTATTATCCTACCTCAGATAATGTACTAACAGCTATTATCCTACTTCAGATAATGTACTAACAGCTATTATCCTACCTCAGATAAGGTACTAACATTATCATTCCTCATCTCTTAACATGCATATAAGCTGTTATTCCGACTCATCTTACAGGTTTAGAGGTTATCCTATATCAGCTCAGTTCGTTATCCAAACTCTGCTCGTTTACATGTTAAGATCTGTTATCTGAGCCTCTGTTCTATGGTGTCCAGGAACTTACCATCGAAGTAAGTGAACAGTCGAAATGCAGCCAGAATGGCTCTCATGCAGTCGGTATTAAGCCTATCAAATTATTTTACCTCTGATGGGGGCTGTGGCTGTGGCTGATGTGGGAGGTGATCGTCCTGGTGGTCGTCCAGGTGTGGGTCGTCAGGAGGGTCGTACAAGGGACCGGTTCGATACTTATCGCTGAGACTACGACCTGGCCTGCCATCCGGTGATCCCCGCTCATCCACCTCGTCCTCATCCTGGTGGTCGTACTCCCTCGTGCGCTCGTAGTTGCGTCTCTCGTCGCGCTCATCGTCGTAGGGGGCGTGCTCGTCGCGGGAACGACTGCGGTTGTCGCGGGAGTCCCTGGAGTCTTTGGAGCCTCGGCGCTTATAGTCGTAAGAGTCGTAGGATCTCTCTCGAGCGTTGTCTCGCTGGCCACGCTTTCCTGCTCGCGGCGTTGTATCCAGACGCTCGCGGGACCCTACACGAAGCTCTCTGATGGGGGTTGCATCTTCCAGGACATCTGGCAGATCGCGACGACGCTGATAGTCGTCTCCGCTAATCTCTCGCTCCTCACTGCGTCGTTTTACCGGATCATCTCGTGTATCGTCCAGATCGGTGCGGTCGTTACGAGGTGAGACTCGCTCGTCAGAAGATGTACCGCGGAATTCCGTGAAGTTAGCTAGGGGGTCCACATCAGGGTCGTCCTGGGGTCGAGGGTCATAGAAGAATTTGATCTTGATCCGTTTCTTCTTCTTTTTCTCCTCCTTCTGCTTAGCTGCAGCCTTGGTGACTCGCTCCTTCTCCAGGTTGTTCTTCTTGTTCTTTTCCAGGTTATTCTTTTTCTTCTCCAGGGTGGGTTGGTCCTTGTGTGTAGGTGTGTCCCTTTCCTTCCGCGTGGGTGTGGCCTCACGGGAGGCATGGTTTTTATCTCTCAGTGGCTTTTGAGGCCGCGAGAGGCTGTCTTTTTCGCGGGGTTCAGAGTGGTGGCGCTCTTGGATGGGTTCGCGAGTGGTGTGGTGGTGCTCTGTAACAGGTTCATGGCTGGTGTGCTGGTGCTCTGTGATGGGCTCACGAGTAGTATGGTGGCGCTCTGTGATGGTCTCCGTGTGCCGAGACCGGTGGTTGGAAACACGGGTGACGGTGGTCGACTGTGCTTGGTTGGAGACTACAAGAGACTTTCTACCCGTGTCTTCCATAACGAGACTAAGAGCATCCACCTCGTCGATGGTCAAAGGCGTCATCTCTTCAGCTCGGTAAGGCATGGTGGAGCTCTCTTGTAGAGGTGGCCGCCTCAATCGAGCCACAGCAGTAGCTTCTTCCTCCTCTTCCTCTTCCTCTTGCAGCTTCTCCCGCTGCATCACCTGATCTCTGATCCTAGCCAGTGGGTCCACTGTACGTCCCCGATATTCTCCCTCAGAGTCCGAGGTATCAGAAAGGAGCGGAACAACATTCCGGCGTGGCTGGCGGGTGGCAGAAACTCGTGGTGGTGGCGAAGGAGAACGATCAGTCCTGCCAAAACCATGATTGACTTGTCGAACAAGCGTGGCCGAGGTTAGGTTATTGTGGATGCTTGTTCGGCCTCGCTGCTGCTCCTGATGAGGGAAGTAATTCTGCTGTTTTGACTGGTGGTAACTAGGGGGCTGTTGCTTCTGCTCCTGATGTCGCAGTGGTTGTTCCTGCTGCCGGAATGCCTGCTTTTGCATGGGCTGTTTATGAATTGGGGTTCGCGTGGGAGAGGGCGCTGGGCTCTTGTGACTTCGTGGGCGTGAGCGAGTTGGGGCTTTAGGCACCGACTCTGTCTGCACTCCCACAGATGACATGTTAATGTTATTGTTGAAGTGTTCCTTGTATTCTTCTAGGTCATCGTGGATCAAGCGCCTCAGGTTGTCCTCAGGCACCTGGTAGCTCTCGTAGGCATCGTCATCATCATCGTCATCATCCTGATATTGGTTCTTGGGAGGTGTGTCATGGTAGTGGTCATCGTAGGGGTCGTGGTAAGGGGAACGATGGCGGTCCATGTCATCTTCTGTGATGATGATCTTGGCGGAGTACTCTCTCTCCTGGCGAGAGTTGTGATAGTTTCTGTCCATTTCTCGGCGTCCACTGGCGTGGGGTGGACGACCGTCACGCTTATTGACTTGAGCGTAGACAGGGGCTTCACGAGGTGGGGTATCACGGGGAGGGGTAGGGCGGCTTGTATCTCGGGGCGGGGTTGGGCGGCCTGTATCACGGGGCGGGGAAAGTCTTCTGACTGCTTGTACAGAGGCCAAAGGTGATGTGCCAGTGTAGCTGAAGGGTTGGTTGTTGTTGTGGTTGCGGTAGCGGTCAGGTTCAAGGGTCCCCCGCTGACCCGGTTCCATTTCACTTAGCTCCGTCAGTGGCTGATGTGGCACCTCCTCGGCGTTCTTGTTGAATTTCTTGATGATCTTACCCACGCGGGGTTTATATAATGGATACTGGTCGAAATCGTCGTCCGTTTCGGAAATCGCCACTGATGGAAGATTTCCCACTGACTTGAATCCTTGAAGACGACTGCCTATGCCCTGACTGCTGCCGTCTGCAAGATTGTCTACGGATTTGTAGGCCGAGGCTGGTGCTGCTCGACTCAGGTTGCTGCTGCGATTTTCAGCATGGTGAAAATTGTTCTCACGCTGGCCAGAACCTTCTCTTTTGGAGTATGGGGCATACAGGTCGGGAACAGACTTATGGGCAGCTAGCTGGTTGCCTCGTCGAGGCAGGGGCGGGGAATCTTCTAGCTCTGTGTCAGGTAAATGATCGGCGGATCTGTGCCGATGGGAGAGAGGCCCGCCGTTAGGAAGGGGATGATGAGCACGGGTTCTGTTAACGTCACCCTTGATCTTCCTGTTGATAGGGTTAGTGGTCCGGGAGGCAGGAAGGTCCCTTGGCCGCCCACGATTCTCTCCGTTTATCACGTTGGTGTTTTTGACGTTGTTAAAGAGAACGTTATTGTAGGTGTGATGGGCCAGGTTCTTCGTATTGGTGTTCTTGTTCTTGGAAGGACGATCAAGGGAGCGGGTGTTTACGTCACAGTTGACGTGATCCAGTAGCTTGACCAGATGCTCAGCTTGCTGCTCCAGCTCCCGCGATGACAGCGAGACAGGTTCGCGGTGCACTTGCGAGCAATTGGCCCACTCGTCGTCGCGGTTTGGACTGATGCGAACTGTGGTCTTTTGTGCGCCCCGCGGAATATGCTTCACTCCGACGTCCTTGTTGAAGGACACCCGCTTGTCTGAGCGCTCCGACCTCAAAGATTCAGTGCGAGACACTTGTGGCTGACTGCGGGTTTGATGCGGGGCACTGGGCCGCACTGTGTGCATAGTGGAGGGCAGCCTCACGCACGCCCACCACCCACACCGACGCCCATCACACGCCCACCAACTACCAGCACTCTGGAATTTTTTCTTTGATGCCCCTCACGTCTGCTACAGTTGATAGAGCTCACAACTGCAAACATAAGAAGGAATTAAAACTCTTTACATGGGAGTTCAACAGTGTGTGTGTGTGTTTGTGTGTACTCAATTGTACTCACATAATAGTGGTTGCAGGGGTAGAGTCATAGCTCCTGGCCCCGCCTCTGTGTGTGTGTGTGTGTTGGGTGTAACTGTGAATAGATACGACATACATAATATACAAAAACACGAATACTACACAAAATTAATAAATGTAGATAGGGAGACAAAATCACGTTTAAACACAGGAGAGAGAGAGAGAGAGAGAGAGAGAGAGAGAGAGGAGAGAGAGAGAGAGAGATTTCTGTCACATGACTGAGGTTGAAGGCATGTAGTGAAGCGTAACCTGGGCTGGCTCCAGCATCCTGAAGGTACACGGGCCGGAGGTTAACTTGTGTTACAGGTCACCAGGGTAAATCTCTCGCATCACTGAGGTACAGAGCGCAGAGGTTACTAGGTAGAGCACTTACTGACACAGTAACCAGCACTTACTGACACTGCTAATACAACAACCAGCACTAACTGACACTGCTAACACAACAACCAGCACATACTGACACTGCTAATACAACAACCAGCACTTACTGACACTGCTAACACAACAACCAGCACTTACTGACACTGCTAACACAACAACCAGCACTTACTGACACTGCTAACACAACAACCAGCACTTACTGACACAACAATCAGCACTTACTGACACAGCAACCAGCACTTACTGACACAGCAACCAGCACTTACTGACACAACAATCAGCACTTACTGACACTGCTAACACAACAACCAGCACTTACTGACACATCAACCAGCACTTACTGACACAACAACCAGCACTTACTGACATAACAACCAGCACTTACTGACATAACAACCAGCACTTACTGACACTGCTAACACAACAATCAGCACTTACTGACACAACAACCAGCACTTACTGACACAATCAGCACTTACTGACACAACAACCAGCACTGACACAACAACCAGCACTTACTGACACTGCTAACACAACAACCAGCACTTACTGACACAACAATCAGCACTGACACAGCAACCAGCACTTACTGACACAACAACCAGCACTGACACAACAACCAGCACTTACTGACACAACAACCAGCACTTACTGACACTGCTAACACAACAACCAGCACTGACACAACAACCAGCACTGACACAACAACCAGCACTTACTGACACTGCTAACACAACAACCAGCACTTACTGACACAACAACCAGCACTGACACAGCAACCAGCACTTACTGACATAACCATCACTTAGTGACACTGCTAACACAACAACCAGCACTTACTGACAGTACAGACACAACAACCAGCACTTGACACAACAACCAACACTTACTGACACAGCAACCAGTACTTGCTGACATAACAACCAACACTCACTGACACAACAACCAGCACTTACTGACACAATAATCAGCACTGACACAGCAACCAGCACTTACTGACACTGCTAACACAACAACCAGCACTTACTGACACAGCAACAAGCACTTACTGACACAACAATCAGCACTGACACAGCAACAAGCACTTACTGACACAGCAACAAGCACTTACTGACACAGCAACCAGCACTTACTGACACTGCTAACACAACAACCAGCACTTACTGACACAGCAACAAGCACTTACTGACACAGCAACAAGCACTTACTGACACAACAATCAGCACTGACACAGCAACAAGCACTTACTGACACAGCAACAAGCACTTACTGACACAACAATCAGCACTTACTGACACTGCTAACACAACAACCAGCACTTACTGACACTTCTGACACAACAGTTAGTTTATTATCTTTATTATGCACCCCATACCCATCCTGTGGTTGGTAGTCAAAAGATTACAGAGGTACATAATGGGTCCAGGGACTGGACCCCAATGTTTTGATAGCTGAGCAAGTTACAAAGGTAATGAACTCACAAGTTACAAAGGTAATGAACTCACAAGTTACAAAGGTAATGAACTCACAAGTTACAAAGGTAATGAACTCACAAGTTACAAAGGTAATGAACTCACAAGTTACAAAGGTAATGAATCATGTAAGTAAATTTACTTACGTTTATACATGGTTACAATCATGAACAAATTATAAAGTAATGAGCATTTCACTAGTCTACACCCAGTCACAACTGTAATGAGTTCTTGGTGCAAATTTTAATTGTTGGGTCACACACACACACACACATACATACATACACACATACATATATATATACACACACACGCACACGATAACGACATACAAAATACTGCGGGGAATCGACAAGGTAGATAGTGACAGGATGTTCCAGAGAGGGAACACAGAAACAAGGGGACACAACTGGAAGCAGAAGACTCAGATGAGTCAAAGGGATGTTAGGAAACATTTCTTCAGCCATAGAGTAGTTAGGAAGTGGAATAGTCTAGCGAACGATATAGTGGAGGCGCGAACCATACATAGTTTTAAGACAAGGTATGATAAAGCTCATGGAGCAGGGAAAGCAGAGACCCAGTAGCAGACAGCGAAGAGGCGGGGCCAGGAGCTGAGTCTCGACCCCTGCAACCACAATTAGGTGAGTACAATTAGGTGAGTACTTCTCATGGAGCAAGGAGAGGACCTAGTAGCAATCAGTGAAGAGGCGGGGCCAGGAGCTATGAATCGACCCCTGCAACCACAAATAGGTGAGTACACACACACATACACACACACATAGTAGCAATCAGTGAAGAGGGGGCCAGGAGCTATGACTCGACCCCTGCAACCACAAATAGGTGAGTACAAATAGGTGAGTACACACGCACATACACACACACACACGCACATACAACAGGCCCAGTTTTCAATCGACATGTGCCTAGGACAAAATGGTAACTAATACACATATACACACACGTGGCAATGCTTTATTTACAGGGAGCAAAGTCAGGGTATTTTTCCAGAATGGTCTGTAATATACCACTGTGGATAAAATACTTTGACATATCTTGAACATTTCTGAGTGAGTTGTCTCTGAATTCATTAATTTTATCGCACTCCAGTACATAATGACGCAGGGTGTGACAATAATCCAACTGGCAAAGTTTATTTACATTTTGTTTGGTCTACATCTGGTGGTGGTGATTTAACCTGCCAAAGATACTTGTAACCCAGCCGGAGGCGGGCGGTAGTGACATCCAAGAGTCTGCTTATTTTGTTGGATGCACCATAGACATGTACTCACCTAATTGTACTCACCTAATTGTGGTTGCAGGGGTCGAGACTCAGCTCCTGGCACCGCCTCTTCTCTGTCTGCTACTGGGTCTCTGCTCTCCCTACTCCATGAGCTTTATCATACCTCGTCTTAAAACTGTGTATGGTTCCTGCCTCCATTATATCTTTCTCTAGACTATTCCACTTCCTGAGTACTCTGTGGCTGAAGAAATGCTTCCTAACATCCCTTTGACTCATCTGAGTCTTCAGCTTCCAGTTGTGTCCCCTTGTTTCTGTGTTCCCTCTCTGGAACATCCTGTCACTGTCTACCTTGTCGATTCCCCGCAGTATTTTGTATGTCGTTATCATGTCTCCTCTGACCCTTCTTTCCTCCAGTGTTGTTAGTCCTATTTCCCTCAACCTTTCTTCATAGGACAGACCCCTGAGTTGTGGAACTAACCTTGTCGCAAACCTTTGCACTTTCTCTAGTTTCTTTACGTGCTTGACCAGGTGTGGGTTCCAGACTGGTGCTGCATATTCTAGTATGGGCCTGACGTACACGGTGTACAGTGTCCTAAACGAGTCCTTGTTAAGGTAACGGAACGCTAATCTTAGGTTTGCCAGTCGCCCATATGC
>WNWK01003033.1:0-45000 GCA_009830355.1 Cherax destructor
CATTTATTTCAACATCTGTACCAGGGGCGGTAGCACCATCTGGCCCTGATTTTTTACTTTCCCAACTGTTATATAAAGCTGTCATGTTTTTTATGAAGTCCGATTTGGTGTTGTCATCTTTTAATATCGATGTGATTTTATTCCACAGTTCGGTCTCATTTGGACATACCCAAAAACACTTCCCTTGTTTAATATCTCGGGTGGTAGAGTCTTGAATGTCTACACAAGGAGCATGGCAGCATTTACCACAAAAGTTGCATGTAATCCATGCAGAGGAACGTTTGCTTGTTAGGTTGCATATTACACAGGGTTTCATGATTGATTTTGTTGGTTGCTTTACTGTATATTCTACTAATAGGTTCCCTGAAGTGGTGATCCGTCTATTTGTATCGTATCTATTTTATTTGCATGTGTAAGTGTTATGCAGAGCATTTCCCGCAAATTAAGTAAATTTTATCCCAGGATGCGACCCACACCAGTCGACTAACACCCAGGAACCCATTTTACGGTTGGGTGAACATGGACAACAGGTGTAAAGAAACACGCCCAATGTTTCCACCCTTACTGGGAATCGAACCCGGACACTCAGTGTGTGAAGCGAGAGCTTTGCCTACCAGGCCACTTCCATGAGTCAACGGCAACCTGCATCATGTGTAGACTCTCTCGCCTGAGTATATCTGGAGAGGGTTTCGGGGGTCAACGCCTTCGCGGCCCGGTCTGTGACCAGGCCTCATGGTGGATGAGGGCCTGATCAACCAGGCTGTTACTGTGGGATGCCATGCGCATGATGACACTCTTCACGTCGCTAGATAAGATAAGATTTTCTTCGGATTTTTAACCCTGGAGGGTTAGTCACCCAGGATAACCCAAGAAAGTCAGTGTAGTGGTTGAAGGTTAATAAAAAATAGAGTATTTATAACAATGTACTCTCTATGGCCGCTCCATAACAACAACGACAATAACAAAACAATTATAAATGACTGAACCAAACAAACATAGTATTTAATCCTCCTACTGCTCCCAACCCCTTACAGTCAGTGCGTCATCGAGGACTGTCTGTCTTATTTCCATTGGGGTCCTTAATCTTGTCCCCCAGGATGCGATCCACACCAGTCGACTAACTCCCAGGTACCTATTTGCTGCTAGGTGAACATGACAACAGGTGTAAGGAAACACGTCGAAATGTTTCCACCCCCGGGAATCGAACAAGGGCCCTCCGTGTGTGAAGCGAGAGCTCTAGCCACCAGGCCACCGGTATTCTATCTAGGCTGAAATATTGCTGCACACTAATAGCACCTTTCAAGGCAGGTGAAATTTCTGACCTCGAAAATGTAGAGAACCTTCACGGCACATAAGTGTGATAAACCACCTCAAATACTGGGATCGCTGAAAGTTCCTCAACCTGTACTCCCTAGAACACAGGCGAGAGAGATACATGATTATATACACTTGGAAAATCCTAGAGGGATTAGTTCCAAATTTGCACACGAAAATCACTCCCTATGAAAGCAAAAGACTCAGCAGACAATGCAACATCTCTCCAATGAAAAACAAGGGCGCCACTAGCACGATAAGAGACAACACAATAAGTGTCAGGGGCCCAAGACTGTTCAACTGCCTCCCAGCATACATAAGGGGGATTACCAATAGACCCCTGGCTGTCTTCAAGCAGGCACTGGACAGGCACCTAAAGTCGGTGCCTGACCAGCCAGGCTGTGGTTCGTACGTTGGACTGCGTGCGGCCAGCAGTAACAGCCTGGTTGATCAGGCTCTGATCCAACATGAGGCCTGGTCACAGACCGGGCCGCAGGGGCGTTGACCCCTAGAACTCTCTCCAGGTAAACTCCAGGTACCCATTTTACTGATGGGTGAACATAGACAACCGGTGTAAAGAAACACGCCCAATGTTTCTACCCGCTCTGGGAATCGAACGCAGACCCTCGCCGTGTGAAGTGAGAGCTTTAGCCACCAGGCCACGGGGTACGGGACTTCTGCGCCAGCCTTCGTTGGGTGTAGACGTCTCTCTCTCTCTCGCCTGAGTATCAGTGACAAATTTTCCCCGTTCTCTCTGGGGCGCTTGTCCTCATCTATTTTGGCCGCCGGGCACTCTATAGGAGGGGCACCTGGTTATCGGCTTACTTTTAGCCAGCTCTATTTTTTCCGCTCTGCGGATAATTCTTTATCGGTCTTTGGTGGGAAGTCAGTTACTGTACTCATCTATTTGTACTCACCTATTTGTGGTTGCAGGGGTCGAGACTCATCTCCTGGCTCGCCTCTTCACTGATCGCTACTAGGTCCTCTCTCTCCCTGCTCCGTGAGCTTTATCATACCTCGTCTTAAAGCTACGTATGGTTCCTGCCTCCACTACCTCACTTGCCAGACTATTCCACTTCCTGACAACTCTGTGACTGAAGAAATACTTCCTAACATCCCTTTGACTCATCTGAGTCTTCAACTTCCAATTGTGACCCCTTGTTTCTGTGTCCCCTCTCTGGAACATCCTGTCTCCCCTAACCCTCCTGTCCTCCAGTGTCGTCAGGCCGATTTTCCTTAACCTTTTTTTCGTAGGACATTCTCCTTAGCTCTGGAACTAGCCTTGTTGCAAATAAGTAAGTTTATTCAGGTATACACAAATACAGTTACATAGATTCTCATACATAGCAGCATATGTGTAGAAAACCTAGGATAACCCAAAAAAGTCAGACAGAGTGACTTATTTCCATTGGGTCCCGCTCTGCTGGGGTTTGGCAAGGGGGTCCGTCGGATCTAATTGGAAACTTTAAGTTTCTATCTCTATTTACAAAGGAACTTTTGTTTCTTTTCTCTCATCGTCCAGTCTTGGTCAACAAATCGTCCTCGTGCCATCGAGAAGTCGGGCTCGATACGGCATATGCTGTCAGTGGCCCTTATAACCCCAACAACAACAACATCATGGGTCAACGAGACGAGGAAAAAGTTGGAACTTTAGAAGACGCGGCTTTAAAGAGACGGGAGAAGCTGTTAGCGTTGAAGAAACAACGTCGTGAAGGTCACGAGAAACATCAAGAAGACAATGGTGAAGATGAAGAGGAACTTCCACCCTCACAAGTTCTCTTCAGGTTGGTATTCTGAGGTACACTTCTTGCATGGCTGATTTATGTACGACTCTTTCGGGTTTATCGCCTGCGTTAATAATAATAATAATAATAATAACGTGGATGATTAAGAGACACTGGCAGAATACAACCTACATTATCCTTGTATAGCATAAACAGTTATTATTATCTTTATTATGCACCCCATACCCATCCTGTGGGCGGTAGTCAAAAGATTACAGAGGTACATAATGGGTCCAGGGACTGGACCCAACGTTCTGATAGCTGAACAAGGTACAAAGGTAATGAATCATGTAAGTAAGTAAATTTACTTACGTTTATACATGGTTACAATCATGAACAAACTGTGAAGTAATGAGCATAAATATAAATAAAAAAATTAATTTAGTGAGAGAATGTTTGCTTGGAGATGAAGCAAATTTTAGCACATTTTATCACTTTAAGAAAGGAGGATGCAGAGACATCACTGATTGTCTTTTGATCTGAGGAATTGGATGAGGCAGTGGTAGAGGTGAATTCAGCACACAGCTTCAAGAGCAGATATGATAAAGCCCAAGAGATCAGTGAGGCAGATTAAAGTGATTTAGAAGGCAGGGACCAGGAGCTGAGTCTCATCTGTCCTAAACAAAATTCAATGAGTATGCACACACACGTGAGCATATATGTACACGTGTGTGTGCACACATGCACTCACGTGAGCATATATGTACACGTGTGTGTGCACACATGCACACATGCACTCACATGCACACATGCACTCACATGCACACTCACTTACACTGTACATTATTAATTTGTGATAAATGATAAAGCTGAGAGTATATGTTGTTGCAACAGAAACTACAAGCCACAGACTGCCAGCTTGGAAGAAGTAGTATTGCCGGTAGTGAAGGCCGAGGATGTGGAGGCTCTCGTTCAGCAACAAATAGATGATGGTGAGAGGGCCAAGGAGGAAGTTCAGGTAATATATGCATGAGTCTTAGTCATGTTGCATGGTTCAGGCACTAATATTTCATGGACTGGCAGAAGTTTAAAAGTATAGAGGCCACATAATATAACTAGTTAACAGTTGTTTTGTTGATTTGGTTAGTATTGAGAGATAAGATGATTTTTTAGCAAAGTCCAAAATTTATAAGTAGTCAGGGGATCCTTTACTGGTTCCGGTAGTGAATTCCAGATCTTCAAGCCCTTTATGTGCATAGCATTTTTGCATAGTGTGAGACTGACATGAGGGATGTTGAAGAGTGCCTTATGCCTTGTATTGTGACTGTGCATTCTCTTGTAACTGTCAAGGAGTAGTTAAAGTGGAGGGTTTATAGTGCTCCTCCTTCTCAAGTTCCTGCAGCTCCTCAGTGGTCAGCTTTTCCCTGTGCCCCTCGTCGAGAGAGAGGTAAACAAGGGTAGCGCGTGGTGTCGTCACTCATTTTGACCCATAAAAGTTCTAGCACGCGAGTCGTATTCCAAACAAAGGTCGTATACCAAGCAAAAATTTTCATGTCCAAACAGGATGTATACCAAGTTGGACTTATTCCAAAGCAGACGTATACTGAGGTACCACTGTACATTTTTATTTTGTTTTCAAAATCATAACACAAAGAAGATACAGTTTTAAAGAAAGTATATACTAATTGTTATTTTGTATTTAAAATCAAAACACAATAATAAAAAAGTTTTACAGTAATCTCATAAATCTCAAAACATAATAAAACATGAGTGTTGTTTAATTATTTTAATTTTAAATGTGAAAAGGAAACTAAACAATGAGTCCAGAAAGTTCTTCCAAGGCCACACGATAAAAAACAATAAAAAAAAAAAATGAGATTCAACTTCTATCGCATAAGTGAACTAAAGAGTTTAAAAATTGCTGAAAAGGTGCCCATTTGGAAAAATGTGCTCAGAGGTAGTGGTCAGTCCCCTTGTTCTCTTTCTAGCTATGCCACTGACTACACTCACACTTCTGGCAAGTTTGTAATTGAACCAGCTGGCATTATTCACATTCCCAGTAATGTCATCTCGCACGGCCAGGCGGTGCATGCACCCCACTGACCTAAGATACTGACACATACAATGAGATACCATATTCACACACGGTTTACAGATAGTACAGGCATACCTTGCTAATATGGCGCTCAGTTTAGGGCACTTAGCTAATATGCCGCTTTTCAGTTATATTCCTACAGTGGACCCCCAGATTACGATGGCGTCGGATTACGATAAATTCGGAAAATGATACATTTTTTCCGTAAAAATAATGGTTCAGTAAACGATGATCCGCTCGGAAAACGATATTTGTTTTGGACTCGTACACGTGCCCTGGGATGGCACAACGCTCCATCCAGTCAGTGTGCCATTGTTTATTAGCGTGAGTGAGCACCACCCCCGCATTCATACCATACATTTTGTAATTTTTCCACTGTTTTTAGTGCCTGCAACTGCTAAATAAGCCACCATGGGTACAAAGAAAGCTCCTAGTGCCAGCCCTGTGGTAAGGAAAGTAAGAAATATGGTAGAACTGAAGAAGGAGATCATTGCAAAATATGAAAGTGGAGTGCGTGTGGCTGAGCTGGCCAAGCTCTATGGCAAACCCTATTCAACCATCGGTACCATTGTGGCCAAGGCAAATAAAATCAAGAATGCTGTTGTTGCGAAAGGTGCAAATATGATCACAAAACAGATCGCAAGTGCTGGAAGATGTGGAAAATTTGTTGTTGGTGTGGATCAACGAGAAACAATTAGCAGGAAATAGTGTTACGCAGGCAATAATATCTGAAAAAGCAAGGCAGTTGCATGATGATCTCGTCAAGAAAATACCTGCAACGAGTGCTGAAGTGAGTGAATTTAAAGCCAGCAAAGGCTGGTGTGACAGATTTAAGAAGCGTAGTGGCATACATAGTGTGATAAGGCATGGTGAGGCAGCCAGTTCTGACAAAAGTGCAGCTGAAAATTATGTGAATGAATTTCAAAGCTATGTAAAGTCTGAAGGATTTAAACTTGAACAAGTGTTTAATTGTGACAAAACAGGCCTGTTTTGGAAGAAAATGCCAAACAGGACCTTCATTACACACGAGGAAAAGGCACTGCCAGGACACAAGCCTATGAAAGACAGGCTAACTCTTATGTTGTGTAGTAATGCTAGCGGGGATTTTAAAGTGAAGCCTTTAGTGGTGTATCACTCTGAAAATCTCCGAGCGTTTAACCCTTTCGGGGTTATGGTCGTACAAGTACGTTTTACGCACTGTGGTTATTGACGTACTAGTACGCCTAAATTCTAGCGCCCTCAAATCAAGCAGAAACAGGCTGTTAGGCCTAGATGTGATAGAATGGGTCTGTGCGGTCAGTGTGCGCAGTATAAAAAAATTCCTGCACCACACAGTGCATAATGAGGAAAAAAACTCTGACCGTGTTTTTGGTTTAAAACAGCGACTTTGCAGTCTATTTTCGTATGGTATTTATGCTTGTATTCTCGTTTTCTTAGTCTCATTTTATAGAATAGATGATATATTACAGAAATAGAGACAATTTTGACTGGTTTCACGATGACAAGTACCTTGAAACTGAGCGCAAAGTAGCGAAAATGTTCGATTTTGGCCGATGTTCAAGAGTAAACAAATCACACCATGCGTCCAATACACATCAACTGGAGAGTCTAATATTCTTGCACAAGTGTGCTGATATTATTTATACCATTTTTACAATGATGCAGTTGTATACATAACAGTAAATCTTCTATTTTTTGTGAGAATAAAAATTCAAAATGGAAAGCAAAAGTAATGTAAGAGGGGCCTGGAGACATGACTAATGAACAGAGAAGATGTTATTTTAGTGCCAGGAATGTCTGCCTTGTTTATTCTGGACCCTATTTTGAAATTAGCATCATTTGAAATTTGTGTGAAATTGGCCAAATTGCCATTTTCTGACCACTATTTTGGGTAGTTGAAATTGGTAAATAGGCAGTTTCTTGTACTCAATCGATAGAAGAAATGGGGTTCTAGCGTAAATGTCATCAATACCGCTAACTTCGCAAAAGCATAATTCCGTTAGTTTTCGATCAAATTTCATAATTTTTTTGGCGTTATGATCGGAAAAAGATTCTCTATCATTTCATAAGAAAAAAGAATTTATTTTTTTTCCGAAAAATTTGCGACCCTGAGAACGAGATTCGGAGAGGGTCCTGAAACCCCCAAAGGGTTAACAATAGTGTTGAGTGAGGCTAGATTTGGGTGGGAGATAACAAAAGTCGTGTCGTCAGCAAAGAGAATAGGCGTAAGTTGTTGTGATATGCTTGGAAGATCGTTGATGTATAAAAGGAAAAGGAGGGGGCTAAGAATGCTACCTTGTTGTACACCAGTGTTCAGGGGTCTTATTTAGGAGGTTGCATCCTTGACAGAGATGTATTGCTTTCTATTAGTAAGGTAAGACTTGATAAATGCATGTGCATGGCCTCATATAACCGTAATGATCAAGCTTGAGGAGTAGGTTGCTGTGATCTACTGTATCGAAAGCTTTCTTAAGGTCGATAAAGAATCCAAGCAGGTATTCGTTTTTTTCCAGTGCTGTGTAAAGTATGTCTAGTATTTTTATTATTGCATCATTTGTACTTTTGTTTCTCCTGAAGCCAAACTGGCAGGGGTTGAGGATGCTTTGTGATGTTATGAAGGAGTATAGCCTTATGTGTATGAGTTTCTCAAAGATATTGGAAAGTAAAGGCAAGTTTGATATTGGCCTTTAATTGTTTACATTACTCCCTGCCTGAAAATTCTAGAACTGCAGACACAACCTCCATTTTCAAAAGCACTGTTAAAAAACATCTTATCTCACTTACGCACCCAACCGGTAGCTAACCACATGAAAACTACCTTATCTTGCACATATCCACAGCAAAATACACTTATTGATATCTGTGATTCCCCTTAATTTGCACAGTACTAACCACAGCAAAATACACTTATTGATATCTGTGATTCCCCTTAATTTGCACAGTACTAACCAAAATTCTAATACAACTATTGCTTCATAATACTTAAGCTAGTCATAAATTTGCCTAAGACACTCCAATATAGAAACTATATTATGCCAATACATCACCTTTATCATTAATATATAAACTAATTGCTAACTTCTTATACTAATTGTTAAATTCTTAAATGTTTAAATTCCAGTACCTAAATTTTGTAAACCTAGTTAATCACTACAATTACCTAACCTTACTATCTGTATAATCATTGTGTAGCTATTGAGTAAGACCTATCATAAGACTGCCTGAAAAGCCTAGGCATACCTAGGCATATTATTGGCCATCTTGTAATATCTACTTTAATGTATAATTATAAGTACACCCCACCTTGTATATTACATGAAATAAAGAATTTGAATTTGAATTTGATGCCGGGAAAGTGTTGGTTTCTAGTGATTTGTTGAAGAGTAATGCAATGGTGGGTGAAAGGATTCTTCAACCTTCCTTTAACCCTTTGAGGGTCGGTCCCGTACTAGTACGTCATTGAAGCCAGGGTCGGTCACGTACTAGTACGCGTAAATTCTAGCGCCTTCAAATCGAGCGGGAGAAAGCTGGTAGGCCTACATGTGTGAGAATGGGTCTGCACGGTCAGTGTGCGCAGTAGGAAAAAAATCGTGGAGCCAGTGGTGCATTGTGGGAACACCATTTCAGTACCTCTTGATCACCATGTCTCGCGGTAAGAAACACCTCACTCCTTGGCAAATTGGGACTCTTTTGTTCCCAAGTGACAGTTCAAACACAGATGGAAGTGTCAGTGAAGATGAATTCCAGGGTTTTGATGAGTTTGTGACCGAAAATAATGAACCTAATACCGGTAATAGTGAGGAAAACCCAGACGACCCACAACCTTCCACCTCCGGTGCTATGGCGTCTTGTTCACGTTCACTTGTACCAGAACGAAGGAGGAAATTGTTATTTACTCATATCCAGGACTCAGATGTGTGCAATGGTAATGATAGTGATAGTGAATATGAACTCCAAGCTCTTCAAAACAATTCCAGTAGCGAGAGTGAAGTGGAATATTCTCCAGTGAAGTGTCAGTATATACGACGGTATATGCGCTCTGGAAGTGTGCCATATGCTGTTCCAAGGGTAAGGAGTACATCTCAGAGAACATCCCGTGGGCATACAACAGGAAGTGATAGTGAAAATGAAGGTGATATTGTTACAATGGTGATGAAAAATGTACATGTGTCATCAGATGGTGGTGGTGATTCTTTGATGAACCCCTGATGGAAATTATTGTTAGAGAAAGCAACAGATACTTCGATTACACCATGGCAAACACGATTCTTTCACCAGGATCACGTCTACACCAGTGGAAGGAGACAACTGTGGCTGAGATGTATCTTTTGTTTGCCACAATAATGCTTATGCCACATGTGTATAAGCACAGTGTCAAATCATACTGGTCGACAGACCGCCTCATTGCAACCCCATCTTTTAGTGAAATAATACCAGTGAATAGATTTGTGCTACTATTACGTATGCTACATTTCTCTGACAAAACCAGGCCTGACAGAAACGACAGGTTATATAAGATTAGAAATGTGTTTATGTATCTGAAACAGAAATTCAATATGTATTTTTATCCCTTCAGGAAGCTTGTTATTGATGAGTCTTTAATTTTGTTCAAAGGTAGACTGTCGTTCAAGCAGTATATACCAAGCAAGAGGAAATGCTTTGGTATAAAGTTGTTTGTACTTTGTGATTGCTACAGTGGTCTTGTATTGGACATTATTGTGTACACTGGAAGCAATACATTGCAAAATACCAGGAAGTTATTGGGTATCTCTGGTGATGTGGTTAGAACAATGATGGAACCATATCTTGGTAAAGGGCATATATTATATATACTGATAACTGGTACACAAGCCCTTTACTCAGTGATTTTTTGCGAGTGAACATGACAGATGTGTGCGGTACAGTGCGTTCAAATCGTAAACATATGCCAAGGTTCAACGCAGGCACTCGTAAAGGTGAGGTGCAGGCGTTTGCTGCCAATGACATCATGGCATTTCGGTGGCATGACAAACGCGATGTTGTCATCAGTTCACCAAAACGAAATGACAGACACTGGCAGGCTGAATAGAGAGACCAATGAACCCATCCTAAAACCTGCAGCTGTAATGGACTACACTCTCAATATGCGTTCAGTGGACAAATGTGACATGCAGATTGGGTTTGCTGACTGTGTTCGCAAGAGTTATAAGTGGTACATAAAACTCTTTTTTCATCTTTTGGACATTTCCATGCTGAATGCTTATAATGTGTATAAGTTGAAGACCAGAAACAAACCACCATATGGTCAGTTTTGTTTGTCTGTCATCAGACAAATATTATTCAAGTACCAAGTAACAACACCTACAATAGAACACCGCCTGCGAACTAATCAACACCTACCCTCTCGTCTGAGGCCTGGTGAACACTTCCTAACAAAACTGCCTGCTACTGCTTGCAAGAAAAAGGCTCAGAAGAGGTGTTTTGTCTGTGCACATACAAAAAAACACCCACAACAATGCAGAGACACTCGTTTCATGTGTGTGGAATGTGAAACACCACTGTGCATGGAACCATGTTTCAGAGACTTCCACAGGCTGCAGAACTTCTAGAAACATGTCCAGTGGCTGTATATATGTAAATATATGATAGACATAATAATAAACAACATGGATATTGATCGTGTGTGTAAACATTTTTTGTAAACAATATAATGACAACAGTGTTTGTGGAGCTATTGTGTATTATACAACAAGTGAATATATACCAAATAGTGCTCATATTGGTCTCACAGGCCACAAAAGTTACTTGGAAAAAGAAAAAAGAAAAAACAAAAGAAAAAAGTGGAAAAAAAAAATAATTACCGGGTGACCGGAAGTCGGCGATGTTGCCGACAGCGGTTCAATTTCAGTGAACTTCACGCCTTCATATCTCGGTAAGTATTGATCGCAAAATTTTTTTGTTTAGCTATTTAGATTTAGAAAAAAAAACTATTATTTCATAAGAAAAAATAATTTTTTTTTTTCAAATATTTTCTGACCCTGAGAACGAGTTTGGGAAAGGGCCTGTCGACCCTCAAAGGGTTAATAATTACTTCTAAAATGTTCATTCACTTGATAAAGGATAGTATAAACAGCTTTTAGGCTTTTTTATGCACTGGCAAGTGAAAAAAAGGTTGTGATTCACTGTAGGGTGGCAGTCTGGAACCTAACCCATCGTATTAGCGAGGCGTGTCTGTACACATTACCCTGCATAATAGTGTATCTCATAAGAACATAAGAATGGAGGAACACTGCAGCAGGTCTATTGGGGCATACTAGACAGGCCCTTCTCAAACCCAGACCCACTTAACAAAAATATTTGCCCAACCCATTTTTTACTGCTACCCAAGCAATAATCTTTGATAACCATATTAACTCATGTTCGAGTCCCACCTAAATCCAAACCCTCTCACTCATGTATTTATCTAATTTAACCCTTTCAGGGTTCAAGCCGTAGATCTACACATTATCCACAGGGTCCAAACTGTAGATCTACGCCATGAGCTCAGCTCACTCAGATAACCTGTGATCGGTAAATTTGGGCCTAGATATGAGTGAATGCATCTATGTGGTAAGTGTGCACCATATAAAGTAAATCCTGAAGCACGCAGTGCATAATGAGAAAAAAACAACTGTGTTTTTTTATTAAAACAGCAAATTTGTGGTGTACAGTGGACCCCCGAGTTACGAACACCCCGGAAATCGTACATTTATGTAAGTATAATATTGTAAGTGCTTTTGTAAGTGTATTTTTGGGGGTCTGAAATGGACTAACCTACTTGATATTATTTCTTAAGGGAGTAAATTTGTGCGGTAATGGCACTTGAGCAGGCTTCTGGAATGAAGTTTGTTCGTTACTCGGGGGTCCACTGTATTTTCATGTGTTTTTTACGGTTGTATTCGTGGTTTCTTGATCTCATTTGATAGAATGGAAGATATATTACAGAACTAGAGATGATTTTGATTGGTTTTAGTACTGAAAATAGCTTCTAATTGAGCTCAAAGTAGCAGAAATGTTTGATTTTTGCTGATTTTCAAGAGTAAACAAATCATATCATGCGACCAATACACATCAACTGGTGGGTCTTATATACATTTACAAATGCACTGATAGTGTTTATACAATTATTACAATATTGCATAAGAGTAATTCATCTATTTTTTGGGGTGAATAAAAATTCTTTATGTAAATAAAAAAATAAAAATGGAATTCATCTGTAAATCCTGGAAACATAACTAATAAACAGAGGAAATGTTATTTTAGTGCCAGGAATGCCTGCATTGTTTATTCTGGACGCTGTTTTGAAATTCTAATATTTTGAACTTTGTGTGAAATTGTCAAAATTACCAATTTCTGATCACTTTTTTGGCTACTTGAAATAGTTGATTGGGCAGTTTCTTGTGTTCAATCGATAAAATGGAAGTAATACTAACGAAATAGCTAAGAATTTGTCAACTGGAATAATGTAATTGGCCTAAAATAGGAGTCAAAGTGGGCAAAATCGCCGATATGTAAATATCGCTGACAGTCAAATTCGGGATAGTGTAATTTCATCAGTTTTCCACCAAATTGAGTACTTTTTGTTTTATTACCTTCAGAAAAAGATTCTCTACCATTTTATAAGAATTTTTTTTTTTTTTTTTAAATTCTTGGACCATGTGGACAATGCGTAGATCTATGGGTTGGACCCTGAAAGAGTTAAATTTAAAGCTACCCAAGGTTTTAGCTTCAATGACCCTAATAGGCAGACTGACTTCCACTCGTCAGCTACCCTATTTCCAAGCCAATACTTTCCTATATCCAAGATGGATAAACTATGAAAGAGGATAGGGATAACTACATTGACTACTCTTTAATGACTGATTAACAAGTTTAGGATTTGATGATAATTTATTAAGCTTAGCATTTTATTGAACTCTTTAAAATAGTTTTTAATACATAGTAATGTTCTGTATGTAATATTTTTGCAGGTTGAAATCACTAATTTGGCCCCTAAAAAAATAACATTTGACCTGAAACGTGGCATCCAGACTCATCTAGATAAGCTAGAGAGACGGACTGACAAGGCCATTGCGGAGTTGATCAGACAGAGGTTGAAAGAGGGTAAACAACAAGATTTTTTAATAGCAGTGAATGCAGGGGCTCGAGCTCAGCAGAAAGCAGGCTACGACTCTGATGAAGACTGAATCATTTGATTTCTTGTGGAAATAAATATAGCATGTTCTCTAGTTATTACATTACCATATATTCTTGAGAATTGCTCTTAAGTTGATTGTTCAGAATTTGAAATCTATATTTTCCCACAGACACGCTATTATAATTGAGGACACATTTCTGAGTCTTAATATTCTGTATATAATTCCATATAATTTTTGAAGTAAGAATAATTTGCCTAATATTTTACTTTCACTTCTGTTAATTTTTATTTACAAGTAGTATTAAACATTGTCTAATTAATGTATACATGTTAATTAAACAGAACAGAGGTACAATTCTGAATACAGTACATATATGTAGGGCAGACAACAGTTAAGTTGTTTCAGAGAGGTGAGGAAGGGGGTTGGCCAGCTCCCATTGTATTGCTTCACACTGACATGTCAGAGATGTGGTCAGCAAGGAGGGAGGGAGGGAGGTAGGTGGAATAAGCAAAAATACCACCTCACCAACTGGCATCAGTGACCACTACACACTAACTCTGCCCCCCCAAAAAAATACATTTTTTATGTCAACAGTTTGTGATTAGTCTTTACCAAATGAGTGTGAATCAAACACGCATGAATAACATGAACATATACAAAATATCAGTTTATATGGAGGGTCTTCTGAACCTCCATTTAAACTTCTTGCAAGATAACAATTTAGTGAATGACAGTGAATGTGGTTCTTTTTTTTTGAGTCACCTTGCCTTGGGAGACAGCTGGTGTGTTAAACATTGGTAAAAAATAACAGGAAAAATAAATTTAAGTTATTTTTAACAAAATTGTTATTATTCAAGTACAGTTATTTATGAATATTTACCAAACAAACTTAAGCACTCAACACATACATAAAAAAGCACATGTAAAATACCAATGCATATGGTGAAAATTAAAAGCAGATTTTTTAATACACTGGCCGTCTCCCATCAAGTCAGGATGACTAAAAAAAAAATAAGTGTATCAGAATTCATAGGTCATTAATTGGGGCCAAAGTGACAATTTCATAAGTGCAGAACATTGTAAGTCAGGGTCCCACTATATGTATTTGTTTGTTGTAATGGCAATGAGTAACGTATGTACACTTGGTCAGCTTGATAAATGCTTAGTACAGTAAATACCACATGCCCTAAGTATGGCATAAATATCATCCACTCTGTGCAGTAATAAAGGTATAGAAATTTTTTTTTAGTACATTTGTTATTTGAAATAATTGTATTGTTTTCAAAGTGCTGCTGAAAATGCAGAAAAATTACAAAATTTGATTAAAAAAAATTTTGGTGGATCATCAGTAAATTTACCTTTCACTGAAAATGACATGAAGAAATGTATGTACCTACAATAATGCATAGCTGTTTACTCTTACTATTTTTGTGCAAGTTTTGTTACAATACAGTGGTACCTCGACTTACGATATTTTTTCATTCCAGAATGCTGTTCAAGTGCCATTACCAAACGAATTTATCTCCTTAAGAAATAATGTAAAATAGACTAGTCTGTTTAGACCCCTAAAAGTACACTTACAAAAGCATTTAAAAAAATAAACTTACATAAAAGGGTGTGTTTGGGGACCATCGTAAGTCGAGGTACCACTGTATTTGAAATATGGAGGGGGGTAAAAGAGGTTTTGTGTGCAAGGGGCTTGGATATGCAGCAGGCATGTGTGAGCATGTTAGATAGGAGTGAATGGAGATGAATGGTTTTTTGGGACCTGACGAGCTGTTGGAGTGTGACACGCAGGTTAATATTTTGTGAAGGGATTCAGGGAAACCAAAGCAAAAGCACAAACAAAAGTGAAAGCAAAAGACTGGGCAGGCGGCGCAACATACCCCATTGAAAAGTAGGGGCGCCATTAGTACACTAAAAGAAAACACAGTAAGTGTTCAGGGCCCAAGACTGTTCAACAGCCTCCTGCCAGGCATAAGGGAAATCACCAATAGACCCTTGGCTGCCTTCAAGAGGGAGCTGGACAGATATCTAAGGTCAGTGCCGGATCAGCTGGGCTGTGGTTCTTATGTCGGACTACGTGCGGCCAGCAGTAACAGCCTGGTTGATCAGGCAATGATCCACTGGGAGGCCTTGTCATGGACTGGGCCTGCACTATAAAGGAGAGGTTTGGGATATTGGTTGTTTGGAGTGATATTTAAACGCCTGAGCACCTCTGCAAAGACAGTGATTATGTATGAATGATGGTTAAAGTGTTTTTTTGTTTGTTTGTTTTTTTGATCACCCTGCCTCGGTGGGAGATGTCTGACATGTTGAAATTTTTTTTTTTTAACTTATCATGAGCATCCATGCTTTTGGCTTCATATCAGATTTTAATTTTTGATAAGCAGTGCATCATGATAAAATCTTACACTGTACACTCAAAACTAACTCACAGTTAGAAGAAGAAAGTTTATATAATTCTTCCTTTCTAATTGTGGTTAACTTCTGTATTGTTCCAGCAACTGTATTGTGACTTTTATTCTTCATAGTATATGAGCTCAATTTAAGTTGTTATAGAAGTCTGTAAATGAATAAACAAAGATAGGTGGGGGGATTGAACTGTGGCCTTGATATTGGCAGGTCCATTGCTTTACCTCTGGGCTTAGATGGGGGGATTGAACTGTGGCCTTGATATTGGCAGGTCCATTGCTTTACCTCTGGGCTACAGGGCTTCTAATACCTGGAGTATATCTGGAGAGGGTTTAAGAGGTCAATGCCCCCGCAGTCTGGTCTGTGACCAGACCTTGATAGAGATGTAGAATTTCTGTTCATGCCTCTGTCAGCAGCACCACCTGTGATCCAACTATTCTCACCTCCCTCAAAGCCAAATAGTCTATGAACTCAGTTTAAGTCATAATAAAATGACTGTAAATGAATAAACAAAAAGACAGATGGGGGGATTGGCAGGTCCAGTGCTTTATGTCTGGGCTACGGGACTTCTAATACGAAAGATTTGGAAACAGAATTTTTGTTTGTGTCTAAGTCGGCAACTTAAATTGAGTTGAGGGAGGTGAGGACAGGTTTACTGTGAAAGCTACTGGAGCTGTGGGAGTCAGTTAGATCATAGATGGCGTCGCTGACAGAGATATGAACAGAAATTGTCCCCGAATCTTTCCTCTTAGAAGCCATGTAGCCCAGTGGTAAAGTACTGGACCTGCCAATACCAGGGCCATGATTCAGTCATTCCCTGTCCATCTTTCTGTTTATTCATGGTATGTATATGATTCATAGTATGAACAAATAAAAAAAATTATGAAAATTGAGATTCTTATTTAAGCGCATAAAATGAATTACCGTACATATTGAGATTGATAGAGCTTGACCAAAATGGACTCATCTTTGAAAGCTCAGGATAGTTTTTTATGAGTGAAATATTTTATTCTGTAGTACTTTAAAATATGTTTCAACAGGTGATTGAGAGTGGAGATGTAAATACAGTGGACCCCCGGTTTACGTACTGCTCCAAACTCAAACAATTATGTAAGTGTATTTTTGTAAGTGCATTTGTAAGTGTATTTTTGGGGGTCTAAAAGGACTAATCTAATTTACATTATTCCTTATGGGAACAAATTCGTTTGGTAACGGCACTTGAACAGCATTCTGAAACGAATTAATTACGTAAACCGGGGGTCCACTGTACTGTAATAGTAATAACATTTATAGGTTGGTAGACAGCAACCACCCAGGGAGGTACTACCGTCCTGCCAAGTGAATGTAAAACGAAAGCCTGTATTTGTTTTACATGATGGTAGGATTGCTGGTGTCTTTTTTCTGTTTCATAAACATGCAAGATTTCAGGTACGTCTTGCTACTTCTACTTACACTTAGGTCACACTACACACATACACCCTGATGGCATGGTGGCTAGCGCTCTTGCTTTACGCACGGAGGGCCCGGGTTCAATTCCCGGCGGGGCCGAAACATTTCGAAGTGTTTCGTTACACACACACACACACACACACACACACACACATACAACAGGCCTAGTGTCTAATCGACATGTGCCTAGGACAAAAAAAAAAAATGGTAACTAACATACATGTACACGTTTATGTATACACACTCATCTGAGTTTTCTTTGATTTTATCTTAATAGTTCTTGTTCTTATTGCTTTTCCTTTCATATCCATGGGGAAGTGGAATAAGAATCTTTCCTCCATAAGCCATGCGTGTTGTAAAAGTCAACTAAAATTCCGGGTACAATGGGCTAGTAACCCCTTTTCCTGTATAGATTTACTAAAAAGAAAAAGAAGAAAACCGTCAAAGTGGGATGTTTGAATGTGCGTGGATGTTGTGCGAATGATAAGAAAGAGATGATTGCTGTCATGAGATCTTGTATATATTTCATCACTTTGATAATACGACCTTGCTAGTATCTTCGTTATTAGCTAAATCAAAGCTACTGGATCTTGGTATTATTATTCTATTCATCCTTCATCATAAATCGGTATTATTTTACCAGAACGGTATATATTTAATATATCTGGGTATGAGTGATATATGTAAAGCATGTAATTGCCAGTACGCAGTTCACGCATGTTGTTTGGTCGTGACGTCACAAGTTGGCGCCAAATGGTTAGTTATATCACCTGATCCGACGTGACTTGTTGTGCACTAGGATTTGTCTAGGCAGTGTCTCACTTGACTTAGAGAGAGCACCTATTCTCTGACTATGGATATTGTAGCCGTTCTCACGCTATTAAGTTAGAGGCTTGTACCTAGCCTGGATGTGGGAATAAGGAACCATTTGATCATTGGATTTTGATCCTCTTCAATGTGTTAGCCGGAACTGTTCTACTGAGAGATACCCCAGTGAATTATCTTTGAAAAGATGGCCTTACAGAAACTGTCTTTGTGTTTATCTGTGCATTGTAGTATTTTCTTATTGTACTTCATTAATACTGAAGGTTCATTGTTTAAGAATAATGTGTTAACTTCCTTAGAAACTTAAAGGAACCTTAAACAGTGCTTCATTAATTTATATATATATATATATATATATATATATATATATATATATATATATACAGTGGTACCCCGACTTACGATGGTCCCCAAACTCACCCTTTTATGTAAGTTTATTTTTTTAAATGCTTTTGTAAGTGTAATTTTGGGGGTCTAAAAGGACTAGTCTATTTTACATCATTTCTTATGGAGATTCGTTTGGTAATGGCACTTGAACAGCATTCTGGAATGAAAAAATATCGTAAGTCGGGGTACCACTGTTGTCATGTAGGGGGGTAAGGAAATATGGGATAATCGGGGAATAGGGGAGTAAAGGGAGGGAGTGAGTAGGCAGGAGAGGTGAGGTTGACAGAAGCGGAGGTAGCGGAGGTAATGTGAGGTCACTGGTGACTACACCATCACCTCTCATTACCACCTCACTACTCACCCTCTCTCTACCTAAAATAAAATATAATAAAATGAAGTATAAGCATAAAGAATAATAAGAATTATAACGGGGACAGTGAATATTACAATTCCACTCAAACATAGTTTATTTAAGTCCTTGTATAATAATATATTTGGGAACAGGAGAACACTATTGGGTCTAGATAAATAGGGATTGTACACATTAGGAGGGAGACAGGGAATACAATTAACTGACGAAACAGAATATAACTTACAATATAGTTCAGAGGACAGTTCACCACAGGAACTCAGTCACACTTCTAGCCACAGGTCCCAAGACCTCCTCCAACAGAACTCTACCCAGTGTCTCCAACAGTCTCCTCCAGAGACTCTACAGCAGCTTTCTCCCAGAACTCTGCACACCGGCAGCCGCTCTGCTAGAATCTCGTGCCCAGAGCTCTGCACACAGGCCAGAGCTCTGCCAGAATGTCTCCAGCCCAGAGCTCCGCACACAGGCCAGAGCTCCGCCAGAATCACCAGCCCAGAGCTCCGCCAGAATGTCCCCTCTAGTTGTTTCCACGGCCTTATATGGTCCTCCAAGCATCCCCCCAATGAGGAGTGCACCATGTGCTTTGACCTGACGCCGACCTGACGCTAGTCCAAAAGACAAAAGACCTGAGCCTTAATCCGAGAGGCGTGTCTGACAGCTAATTAAGAAGGGCAGGTGTGGCTGCTTAGGTAGACCTCACAGCACCCTGACTACATCACACTGTATATATATACAGTGGTACCTCGACTTACGATGGTCCCCAAACTCACCCTTTTATGTAAGTTTATTTTTTTAAATGCTTTTGTAAGTGTAATTTTGGGGGTCTAAAAGGACTAGTCTATTTTACAACATTTCTTAAGGAGATAAATTCGTTTGGTAATGGCACTTGAACAGCATTCTGGAATGAAAAATATCGTAAGTCGAGGTACCACTGTATATATATATATATATATATATATATATATATATATATATATATATATATAAATAAATAAATAAATAAATAAATAAATATATAAATAAATAAATAAATATATAAATAAATAAATAAATATATAAATAAATAAATAAATAAATAAATATATAAATAAATAAATATATAAATAAATATATAAATAAATAAATAAATATATAAATAAATAAATATATAAATAAATAAATATATAAATAAATAAATAAATATATAAATAAATAAATAAATATATATATATATTTATTTATTTATTTATATATTTATTTATATATTTATTATTTATATATTTATTTATTTATTATATATTTATTTATTTATATATTTATTTATTTTATGTAATAAGGTTAGGTAGGTTTTCAAAGTTTCTCTTGGTACAAAATTTTATATATATATATATATATATATATATATATATAATATATACAGTGGTACCTCGACTTACAATATTTTTTCATTCCAGAATACTGTTAAAGTGCCATTACCAAACGAATTTATCCCTTAAGGAATGATGTAAAATAGACTAGTCCTTTTAGACCCCCAAAATTACACTTACAAAAGCATTTAAAAAATAAACTTACATAAAAGGGTGAGTTTGGGGACCATCGTAAGTCGAGTACCACTGTATATATATATATATATATATATATATATATATATATATATATATATATATATATATATTTATAGCATACTTATCAAACAAAAGCTATTTCTAGTTTAATTAAATTAAATCGATTTTTGTTTGAAGTTTCTATAAATTATCAACCATAACTTTTTATTATTTTATTATTATTATTGCTTTAATTTGTTTAATCTGATTTAATTAATTTTATAATGAAGACAAAAGTACAAAACTATGTTCAAATTTCATAGCTTAAATACTCACCTTTACTCATTGTATACTATCTACAAAAATTCTCACAATCTAGTTTTAAGTTAATTTTAAGTCTGCCCAAAATGCCCTGCATACTAGGGGCTTTTGGCATGTACACCTCATGTAATCTCAATGACCAAATGTAATTCTTTGTATCATGTTCAAATAAAAATTATTATTATTATTATTATTTCCTATTTGATAGAAAACAAAGAAGGAATATTGGTATATATTACGAGTTAAAAAGCACTCTATACTTTGCCCACTCGTAATAATTGTAGATGTTATGAATGAAAAGAAGCTGGATATCCTGGCTTTAAGTGAGACAAAGATGAAGGGGGTAGGAGAGTTTCAGTGGGGAAAAATAAATGGGATTAGTTTAGGGGTTTCAAATAGAGCTAAAGAAGGAGTGGCAATAATGTTGAATAATCAATTATGGCAGGTAATGAGGGATTATAAATTTATAAATTTAAGAATTATGTGGAGTAAAATAAAGGTCGGATGTGAAAAGTGGGTTATAGTAAGTGTTTATGCACCTGGAGAAAAGAGAAGTGTAGAGGAGAGAGAGAGATTTTGGGAAATGTTGAGTGAGTGCATGGGGAGTTTTGAACCAAGTGAGAGAGTACTTGTGGTTGGGGATCTTAATGCTAAAGTGGGTAAAAATGTTGTGGAGGGAGTAGTAGGTAAATTTGGGGTGCCAGGGGTAAATGTAAATGAAAAAGAGGATAAATAAGTATACAAGGTATGATATAGCACGTAATGAAAGTAGTTTGTTAGATTATGTATTGGTGGATAAAAGGTTGATGGGTAGGCTTCAGGATGTACAGTGGACCCTCGGTTTTCGTTCACCTCCAAACTCAAACAATTATGTAAGTGTATTTTTGTAAGAGCTTTTGTAAGTATATTTTTGGGGGTCTGAAATGACTAATCTAATATACATTTGTCCTTATGGGAACAAATTCGTTCAGTAACGGCACTTAAACAGCATTCTGGAAACAATTTTCAACGAAAACCGAGGGTCCGCTGTACATGTTTATAGAGGGGCAACGGATATATCGGATCATTATTTAGTTGTAGCTACAGTTAGAGTAAAAGGTAGATGGGACAAAAAGGAAATGGCAACAGCAAGTAAGAGAGAGGTAAAAGTGTATAAACTAAGGGAGGAGGAAGTTAGGGTGAGATATAAGCAACTACTATTGGCAGAAAGGTGCACTAGTGCAAGTATGAGTAGTGGGGGGGTTGAAGAGAGTTGGGATAATTTTAAAAATGCAGTAGTAGAATGTGGGGCAGAAGTTTGTGGCTATAGGAGGGTGGGTGCAGGAGGAAAGAAGAGTGAGTGGTGGAATGATGAAGTAAAAAGTGTGATAAAAGAGAAAAAGGTAGCTTATAAGAGGTTTTTACAAAACAGAAGTATTAATAGAAGAGCAGAGTACAGTGAACCCCCGAGTTTCGTAAAAACTTCCCTCCTGAAGTCTGCTCAAGTGCCATTACCGAACGAATTTACTCCCTTAAGGAAAAATGTCACGTAGGTTAGTCTATTTCAGACCCCCAAAAATACTTTTCCACAAGCACTTACAATATTATACTTACATAAATGTACGATTTCCGGGGTTTACGAAACTCGGGGGTCCACTGTATATGGAGAGTAAAAGAAAGGTGAAGAGAGTGGTGAGAGAGTGCAAAAGGAGAGCAGATGAAAGAGTGGTGAGAGAGTGCAAAAGGAGAGCAGATGAAAGAGTGGGAGAGGCTCTGTCAAGAAATTTTGCTGAAAACAAGAAATTTTTTGGAGTGAGATTAACAAGTTAAGAAAGCCTAGGGAACGAATGGATTTGTCAGTTAAAAACAGTAGGGGAGTTAGTAGATTGGGAGCTAGAGGTATTGGGTAGATGGTGGGAATATTTTGAGGAACTTTTAAATGTCGTTGAAAAAAGGGAGGCGGTAATTTCATGCACTGGCCAGAGAGGTATAACATCGTTTAAGAGTGAAGAAGAACAGGATGTGAGTGTGAGGGAGGTGCGTGAGGCATTACGTAGAATGAAAGGGGGTAAAGGAGCTGGAACTGACGGGATCATGACAGAAATGTTAAAAGCAGGGGGGATATAGTGTTGGAGTGGTTGGTATTTTTGTTTAATAAATGTATGAGAGAGAGATTTTGGGAGATGTTAAGCGAATGTATAGGAACTTTTGAACCAAGTGAGAGAGTAATTGTGGTAGGGGACCTAAATGCTAAAGTAGGAGAAACATGTAGAGAGGGTGTGGTAGGTAAGTTTGGGGTGCCAGGTGTAAATGATAATGGGAGCCCTTTGATTGAACTTTGTATAGAAAGGGGTTTAGTTATAGGTAACACATATTTTAAGAAAAAGAGGATAAATAAGTATACAAGATATGATGTAGGGCATAATGACAGTAGTTTGTTGGACTATGTATTGGTAGATAAAAGACTGTTGAGTAGACTTCAGGATGTACATGTTTATAGAGGGGCCACAGATATATCAGATCACTTTTTAGTTATAGCTACAGTGGGAGTAAAAGGTAGATGGGATACAAGGAAAATAGAAGCAGTAAGTAAGAGAGAGTGAAGGTTTATAAACTAAAAGAGGAGGCAGTTAGGGTAAGATATAAACAACTATTGGAGGATAGATGGGCTAGTGAGAGTGTAGGCAATGGGGTCGAAGATGTATGGGGTAGATTTAAAAATGCAGTGTTAGAGTATTCAGCAGAAGTTTGTGGTTACAGGCGAGTGGGTGCGGAGGGAAGAAGAGCGATTGGTGGAATGATGATGTAAAGAGAGTAGTAAGGAGAAAAAGTTAGCATATGAGAGGTTTTACAAAGTAGAAGTGATGCAAGGAGGGAAGAGTATATGGAGAGAAAAAGAGAGGTTAAGAGAGTGGTGAAGCAATGTAAAAGAGAGCAAATGAGAGAGTGGGTGAGATGTTATCAACAAATTTTGTTGAAAATAAGAAAAAGTTTTGGATGAGATTAATAAGTTGAGGAAGCCTAGGAACAAATGGATTTGACAGTTAAAAATAGGAGGGGAGAGTTATTAAATGGAGAGTTAGAGGTATCGGGAAGATGGAGGGAATATTTTGAGGAGTTGTTAAATGTTGATGAAGATATTGAAGCTGTGATTTCGTGTATAGGGCAAGGAGGAATAACATCTTGTAGGAGTGTGAAAGAGCCAGTTGTGAGTGTGGGGGAAGTTCGTGAGGCAGTGGGTAGAATGAAAGGGTGTAAGGCAGCTGGGATTGATGGGATAAAGATAGAAATGTTAAAAGAAGGTGGGATATAGTTTTGGAGTGGTTAGTGCTATTATTTAATAAATGTATGGAAGAGGGTAAGGTACCTAGGATTGGCAGAGAGCGTGATTGTTCCTTTGTATAAAGCAAAGGGACAAAGAGAGTGCAAAAATTATAGGGGAATAAGTCTGTTGAGTTCTCCATGGGAAGTGGAACAGAATTCTTCCTCCGTAGCCATGCGTGTCGTAAGAGGCGACTAAATGTGGGAGCAAGGGGCTAGTAACCCTTCTCCTGTATATATTACTAAATGTAAAATGGGAAACTTTCGTTTTCATTTTGGCCACACCCGCTTAGGTGGGAAGCGGCCGACGTGTTGAAAGAAGAAAGAAGTCTGTTGAGTGTACCTGGTAAAGTGTATGGTAGAGTTATTATTGAAAGAATTAAGAGTAAGACAGAAAGCAGGATAGCAGATGAACAAGGGGGCTTTAGGAAAGGTAGGGGTGTGTAGACCAAGTGTTTACAGCGAAACATATAGGTGAACAGTATTTGGATAAGGGTAAAGAGGTTTTTGTGGCATTTATGGATTTGGAAAAGGCGTATGATAGGGTGGATAGGGGGGCAATGTGGCAGATGTTGCAGATGTATGGAATAGGAGGTAGGTTACTAAAAGCAGTGAAGAGTTTTTATGAGGATAGTGAGGCTCAGTTAGAGGTGTAGGAGGGAGGGGACCATTTCCCAGTAAAAGTGGGCCTTAGACAAGGATGTGTGATGTCACCGTGGTTGTTCAATATATTTATAGATGGGGTTGTAATAGAAGTGAATGCGAGGGTCTTGGCAAGAGGTGTGGGGTTAAAAGATAAAGAATCAAATACAAAGTGGGAGTTGTCACAGTTGCTTTTTGCTGATGACACTGTGCTTTGGGAGATTCTGAAGAGAAGTTGCAGAGGTTGGTGGATGAATTTGGTAGGTGTGTAAAAGAAGAAAATTGCAAGTGAATATAGGAAAGAGTAAGGTGATGAGGATAACAAAAGATTAGGTGACGAAAGATTGGATATCAGATTGGAGGGAGAGAGTATGGAGGAGGTGAATGTATTCAGATATTTGGGAGTGGACATGTCAGCAGATGGGTCTATGAAGGATGAGGTGAATCATAGAATTGATGAGGGAAAAAGGGTGAGTGGAGCACTGAGTCTGTGGAGACAAAGAACTTTGTCCATGGAAGTAAAGAAGGGAATGTATGAGAGTATAGTTATACCAACACTCTTATATGGGTGTGAAGCATGGGTGATGAATGTTGCAACGAGGAGAAGGCTGGAGGCAGTGGAGATGTCATGTCTGAGGTCAATGTGTGGTGTGAATATAATGCAGAGAATTCGGAGTTTGGAAATTAGGAGGAGGTGCGGGATTACCAAAACTATTATCCAGAGAGCTGAGGAGGGTTGTTGAGGTGGTTCGGACATGTAGAGAATGGAACGAGACAGAATAACTTCAGAGTGTATAAATCTGTAGTGGAGGGAAGGCGGGGTAGGGGTCGGCCTAGGAAAGGTTGGAGGGAGGGTAAAGGAAGTTTTGTGTGCGAGGGGCTTGGACTTCCAGCAAGCATGTGTGAGTGTATTTGATAGGAGTGAATGGAGACAAATGGTTTTTAATGCTTGACGTGCTGTTGGAGTGTGAGCAAAGTAACATTTATGAAGGGATTCAGGGAAACCGGCAGGCCGGACTTGAGTCCTGGAGATGGGAAGTACAGTGTCTGCACTCTGAAGGAGGGGTGTTAGTGTTGCAGTTTTATAACTGTAGTGTAAAGCACCCTCTGGCAAGACAGTGATGGAATGAATGATGATGAAAGTTTTCTTTTCGGGCCACCCTGCCTTGGTGGAATCGGCCGATGTGTTAATAAAAAAATGTATGAAAGAGGGGAAGGTACCTAGGGATTGGCAGAGAGCATGTATAGTTCCTTTGTATAAAGGGAAGGGGGATAAAAGAGATTGTAAGAATTATAGGGGTATAAGTTTACTGAGTATACCAGGTAAAGTGTATGGGAGGGTTATTATTGAAAGAATTAGAGGTAAGACAGAGAGTAGGATTGCAGATGAGCAAGGAGGCTTTAGAGTGGGTAGGGGATGTGTAGATCAAGTGTTTACATTGAAGCATATATGTTAACAGTATTTAGATAAAGGTAGGGAAGTTTTCATTGCATTTATGGATTTAGAAAAGGCATATGATAGAGTGGATAGGGGAGCAAAGTGGCAATGTTGCAAGTGTATGGAATAGGTAGTAAGTTACTGAAGGCTGTAAAGAGTTTTTATGAGGATAGTGAGTCTCAGGTTAGGGTGTGTAGGAGAGAGGGAGATTACTTCCTGGTAAAAGTAGGTCATAGACAGGGATGTGTAATGTCACCATGGTGTTTAATATATTTATAGGTGGGGTTGTAAAAGAAGTAAATGCTAGGGTGTTGGGGAGAGGGGTGAGATTAAATTATGGGGAATTAAATGAAGTTACTTTTTGCTGATGATACTGTGCTTATGGGAGATTCTAAAGAAAAGTTGCAAAGGTTAATGGACGAGTCTGGTAGGGAGTGTAAAGGTAGAAAGTTGAAAGTGAACAAAAATAAGAGTAAGTTGATGAGGGTATCAAACGATTTAAATAAAGAAAAATAAATTGGATATCACATTGGAGAGAGGGATTATGGAAGAAGTGAATGTTTTCAGATATTTGGGAGTTGACTTGTCAGCAGATGGGTTTATGGAGGATAAGGTTAACCATAGAATTGATGAAGAAAAAAAGGTGAGTGGTGCGTTGAGGTATCTGTGGAGACAAAAAAACGTTATCCTTGGAAGCAAAGAAGGGAATGTATGAAAGTATAGTGGTACCAACACTCTTATATGGGTGTGAAGCATGGGTTGCAAATGCTGCAGCGAGGTGGCTGGAGGCAGTGGAGATGTCCTGTCTAAGGGCAATGTGTGGTGTAAATATTATGCAGAAAATTCGGAGTGTGGAAATTAGGAGGAGGTGTGGAGTTACTAAAAGTATTTGTCAGAGGGCTGAAGAGGGGTTGTTGAGGTGTGTTGGTCATTTAGAGAGAATGTATCAAAGTAGAATGACTTGGAGAGCGTATAAATCTGTAGGGGAAGGAAGGAGGGGTAGGGGTTGTCCTCGAAAAGGTTGGAGGGAGGGGGTAAAGAAGGTTTTGTGGGCGAGGGACTTGGACTTCAAGCAAGCATGTGTGAGCATGTTAGATAGGAGTGAATGGAGACGAATGGTTTTTGGGACCTGACGAGCTGTTGGAGTGTGAGCAGGGTAATATTTTGCAAAGGGATTCAGGGAAACCAGTTAATTGATTTAGTTGGACTTGAGTCCTGGAAATGGGAAGTACAATGCCTGCACTTTAAAGGGGAAGGGGGGTCTGGGATAGTCACAGTTGGGAGGGACTTATTCTCAGCTGTCGTATCTGAGCGCCTCTGCAAAGACAGTGATTATGTATGAGTGAGGTGTTGAATGATGATGAAAGTATTTTCTTTTTGGGGATTTTCTTTCTTTTTGGGTCACCCTGCCTCGGAGGGAGACGGTTGACTTGTTGAAAAAAATAAATAAATAAAATAAAATAAAACAGGTAACAACAACACTGATTATTATTACAGTGGACCTCCGGAGTTCGTCATTAATTCGTTCCAGAATGCTGCTCAAGTGCTGTTACTGAACGAATTTGTTCCCATAAGGAATAATGTAAATTAGATTAGTCCTTTTAGACCCCCAAAAATACACTTACAAAAGCACTTACAAAAATACACTTACATAATTGTTCGAGTTTGGAGCAGTACAAACTCCGGGGGTCCACTGTATTTGATATCAATTCATTATATGTATGTAGTACAGTTCAATAATATGGAAGCATTTTGGGTAAACTTAGACTAAGAGTAAGGTTACGTAACACGAAAGATTACATAGTTGTGGAGTTTTTTATTCTTATGGGTCTAGTACAGTGTATTGAGAGCAAAGTTAAAAATCAAAGTTATGTTAAAAATTAAAAGATAATTCACTAAAACCTGCATCCCACATCTAAAAGCTGGGTCTAGACCAGGGGTGGGCAAACTGCTGCCCGCCAAAGGTTTTCATGTGGCCCACCAAGATCAAGTCATATACGTACAGTGGACCCCCGGTTTACATACTGCTCCAAACTCGAACAATTATGTAAGTGTATTTTTTTAAGTGTTTTTATAAGTGTATTTTTGGTGGTCTAAAAGGACTAATCTAATTGACATTATTCCTTATGGGAACAAATTCGTTTGGTAACGGCACTTGAACAGCATTCTGGAACGAATTAGTTACGTAAACGGGGTCCACTGTACAAACATCCCTCAAGGAAGGTTCCTTGATGCTGGTGAGGGGCTCTTGATCTAGGGAACTGGCTCTGTGTTTAGTTCCCTGAATACCTTCCATCCCTCCTCACAGGCGCTGTAAAATCCTACGGGTTTAGTGCTTCTCCCTTGATTATAATAATAATAATAATAGTATAAACAGTAAAGGCTATTTACAAAAGCGAGATTGGGGAAGTTATTAGGATGGGCTATGTAAGTGGAATTCTTAAAACTGGTCTCAGTAAATAGATAAATGTCAGGCAGATGAAAACTATTTTTTTTTTCAGTTTATTTTTTAAGACATGAATCAACTTACACATTGATTTTTTAATTATTAATTATAAATTACTGCTGTATGGAATGATGATGTAAACAGATGTAGAAGATGAAGTCAAATAAGCATATTCTAGCCAGTATTTTTATAGGAAAACAAAATGAAATGTTCTTAAATATACTGCTGTAACATTGAAATTAAGAACAGTTTATATAAAAAAGTTATATTTTTTAAATACGCATGCAAGACTACAAAGTTTTATCAATGTATCTGAGATCAACAGCACAACTGTCACATCTAACACTGACACTGGTAGAATCAACATTAAAAGTGAAGACAGTATTACTCTTGTGGTAAGCACATGCATTGTACAACCTCCCAGTGCATAATAAAGTGGCAGTGTGGACTAATCTTCACACTATTATACATGGCTAGTTTCATATTTTTAAACAAATCAGTTACTAACATGACTAAACATAATTTTGTATTCTCTCAATCTTATTCTCTCTCTACATCTTTAACTGAAGTAGCATTCTGGTCATGCTTTAACTGTATTCCTGAAAGAGAAGAGCATGCATGTTTCACAGCTAAATAACATATTGCACTATAAACCATGGAACGGGTGGGGATTGAACCATGGCAAGTGACTTGTAAAGCTCCAGACCTGGAGTTTTACCACTCACTTGCCCTGGGTTCAATCCCCACCCATTCCGTGGGTTGTTTGCAATTGTATTATTACCATTTCATGAGTTACACTGCACTATGTTATGAAATAAACAGGACAACTCCTATTCATTCCTTACAATGCAAGTTTTGTAATGTGGCTCACCTCTATTGAATAGTTTAATAACTTTTAGCATGAGATATGTACTAAACAACAGTTGTTTTTTATATTAGTGGGTGTAACCTCAAAATATGTACAATATATATAAAAATCAGTATACGTGAGGTATGGTACTTTATAAAACAGTTGATCAAAGTTCATTCAAACTTTGCAAAGTTATCTTAAACCTTGCAAGATATACCATCTTTATAATGTTAAAATATTGTTACTTTCCAGAGATTCCAAATTACCGTATATATTTAAAAAACCAGATTGGAATACTGCCTTTCTGGAATTCATTACCAGTAAATACTAAAATAACCTGGTCTGAATATCAATTTAAGATTCTTCTCAAAAACCACCTACTCACCAACTAAATACTCTATACTCAATTCAACCAAAAAATCTCCCAAATACCTAAATCTTAAAACTAAATTCCCAAAGTTTATACATTAATAAATACTACATTACAGTATAAATACCTGCCCCCCACACCAAATTGAAGCATTCTCATACTGTAAACTACTTCAACAATGCTCAGTGTTATTTTCCCATAATATAATTTCAATATTTACTATTGATATACCCAACCTACAAAATACTTTCACCTTGTCACAATGTAATATCCCCAGATTGTAATTTGAGTAAAGTTATTATCTGCTATAAATAAAAAAACTAATGTTTAACTATAACAAACTTGATCAATTTCTCTAGTATTAAGTAGTCTATAAGCCATTAGATTTAGTCTGCCCATAATGCCATGGCATGATAGTGGCTCTCTTTGCACTGCAATTCATAATTATAATTACAAAATCTCGATGTAAACTTGCAATGAAATAAAAATATTATTACATATTATTATTATTGTTAAGACAATGTACAGTGAATGAATAAAAGTTAATGTTTCAGTTCAAGACAGTATCACCCATCTCATTCTATACATATAGTAGTTTTAATACAATATCATCTTAATTATTTGTCCAATAAAATTTAGTCAAAATTATGTCTAAAATTTTGAATGCTAAAAACCTTAGGTTCCGAGAGAAAGTTTCTAACTTTGAACAACAGCTCAAATTTAGAATTTTCCAACTAAGAATGCTTGAAAATATTTTTAATTTTCTCATTAGGAGCAAAACTCATTTTAATTATAAGTACAGTGGAACCCCGAGTTTCGGCCATAATTCGATCCGGAAGGCTATTCAAGTGCCGTTACCGAACGAATTTGTTCCCATGAGGAATAATGTAAATTAGATTAGTCCGTTTCAGACCCCCAAAAATACACTTACATAATTGTTCGAGTTGGGAGGTGGCCGAAACTCGGGGTTCCACTGTACATATCTATATTTTGGATTGTTCAAAATAACTTAGTTTCTGTTGTAGCCTTGTGAGCTCCACCACTTGCATCACTCTAGACATTTGATGGTCACTTTAAAAATTAAAAATGTTACTGCTTTCTTTCTTATCAATCACCAGCATTTAGAAGTGTAAATTAATGTTTCTAGTGAAAAATTAATACATAACTATGTATGCAAAACTAGCTAAGACAGACATTGGGGGCTTGCCAACAATGAGCCACGTTAACTATTACACTAGCCAACAAATTTTAACTTTTTATTCAGTTCAGAAACCAAATTAATTGTTTTAAGCTAACTTTGATGCACTATCAGGAATCTGAGCTTGTTTAGTCACTTATCACAAGCTTTTTTAAATCTTATGAGTCAATATTTTGGCTATTTTAGGTTGAAGAAGCACATGATATACATATTACCTAACAATAATAGTGTGAGTGATGGTGAAAGTTTTTTTTTTCCGGATCACTCTGCCTCGGTGGCAGATGGCTGGTGCATGCAATGACAAAAATTAATCTTCCTCAATATATACATACATTATATACAGTGGACCCCTGGTTAAGCAATTCAGATTTCGAGCACTTTTTTCGGCGAAATTTTCCCCCGGATTTCGAGCATCTGCTTGGAAATCGTTGGTACCAAACGCGTGCACCTGGGCTGCTCATATGTTCGTGACTCACTCTTGGTCACATTAAATGTCTTATTTTATGTTAATATAGACATTTTCATTAATCCATCTATGACATTTTCTTCAAAATTATATAAGAAACATGTTACTACATAGCATATAAACATGCAATGTTTATATGCTATCGAGTGGTGAGTCGGGTGGAGGGAAAACATTACTTTTTCTCTGGTCCAGCGTCAGAGAAAAACTGTATAAATCTGCTGTCTGGCCCAGTCACCACCCTTAACACTTTTCTTTACAATTCTCGGCATGAATTATTCATTACTTCTCCCTTTGTTTATGATGGCATCTAAAGGCAGTTGTTAGAAACGATTAAACTCAGTAAACATGGTATGTCGATGGTTGTGGGCCGCGGTAAGTATAGCCCAGGTGGACTACATACGTGTACCTACATCTACCGGCTACCTACACTGACTTCCTACAAATAAATACTACTCACCTCTCGCCCTACATTAAGACTACAAATATTTTAAGGTAAGTAATGAATGTATACTAACCACTGAAGAGCTGCAACACTATAGTTATTCTCTATAAAATTTATTTTTGAATATTTTTGGGTGTCTGAAACGGATTAATTGGATTTACGTACATTATTTTTTATGGGAAATATTACTTCGGTTTTCGGCCATTTTGGATTTCGGGCAACATTCTAGAACAGATTAATTACAAAAACTGGGGGTCTACTGTATATTGTAAATTAATAAAAACAAAATTTCCAGTCATACAAACATATTTATATCACAATTTTCAGACTTTTTTGCTTATATTCAGTATTGCTCTCCCTCAGTGTCCAGCAGCAGCCGACCATCAAACTGATACTTAGATTTCCCTGATATCTTTTCTTCATGATGGCTGTTTTGGTGACATTGTTCACTGTGGGGTTCTATTTCACAGAAACTGTAAATGTTGGAACAAAACTAAGTTTGGATTTGAATTTGGCATCCCAAAATTGGTTGCTCTTATTTTTAATCGGGAACTGAAACCATTATTGGCCAGTGCTACCACCAAATGAGAATCTTCAATACATTTTGTGAACTGCACTGATCATACACATTTAATGTACATCAGTGAATGTATGTCTTCGTATACATTGTTATTATTATTATTTTTATTGTTACACACTTTTAGTATTGATAAAAATGGGATAGCACAATTGCAAATTTGCATTGAGGGAAACATGCACATTCTTGGGCATAATCAGGTTAGATCTATTTAAGTTCAGGATACCTTGAATTTCCTTGACTAAGGGCTCTTCACCAACCTTAAGTCGTCCCTTTACCGAGCCACTGTTTTGGACGTATACGTATATACTAAAAAATTCTAGCGGCTTCAAATTAAGCGGGAGAAAGCTGGTAGGCCCACATATGAGAGAATGGGTCTGTGTGGTTAGTGTGTGCTGTACAAAAAAAATCCTGCAGCACGCAGTGCATAATGAGAAAAAAAAAACTGACCGTGTTTTTTAATTAAAACGCCGACTTTGAGGTGTATTTTCGTATAGTATTTATGGTTGTATTCTCTTTTTCGTGGTCTCATTTGATAGAATGGAAACCAAACTACAGAAATAGAGATGATGTTGATTAGTTTCATGATGAAAACGACCTTGAAATTGAGCTCAAATTAGGGAAAATGTTCGATTTTTGCCAATGTTCAAGAGTAACCAAATCACGCCACGCATCCAATACACATCAACTGGTGAGTCTAATATTCTTTCACAAGTGCATTGATATTATTTATATCATTTTTACAATAATGCAATAGTCTGCATAACGGTAAATCTTCTATTTTTTGTGTGAATAAAAAATCAAAATAGAAAGCAAGAGTAATATAAGAGGGGGCCTAAAGATGTGACTAATGAACAGATAACATCTTATTTTAGTGACAGGAATGTCTGCATTGTTTATTCTGGACCCTATTTTGAAATTGACAGCTTTTTTATTTTGCATGAAATTGGTCAAATTGCCAATTTCTGACCACTTTATTGGGTAGTTGAAATCGGTAAATTGGTGGTTTCTTGTACTCAATCGATAGAACAAATGGAGTTCTAAAGAAATTGCTATGAGTTTGGTCGACTGGAAAATGGAATTGGCCGAAAATAGGGCTCAAAGTCGGCGAAATTGCCGATGCGTATATATCGCAGAGATCACTACCTTCGCGAGAGCGTAATTCCGTAAGTTTTCCATCAAATTTCATACTTTTGGTGTCATTACCATCGGGAAAAGATTCTCTATCATTTCATAAGAAAAAATTATTTTTTTTTTGAAAATTTTGCGACAACAGGAGACACCTCAGGATTAGGGGTTGCGACAATCAAAGGGTTAAAGGGTAAGCCAGGTATAGCATAGGTGGATATTGGGTTACTACAGCAAGAAAAGAGGCTACCAACTTTAGATGATTTTTTTTTTGTTAAGTCACAGATAGGAGCCAACAAACTTTGTTACAATTGATTAGCTTTAACTTAAGAGGGCCTTGGATACAAGATATCCAACTGCGTATACATTACAGCCTCTCCTCACTTTGCGACGACTCGGCTTTACAATGAGCTCTCTGACCAGTATGCATACCTAAATAATGTATACATACTAGAGCTGATTTCCTCTATATTCTGTTTATTACAATGTATACAGTACACTACTGTATACACATTTAAAAATATACTAAATTATTATTATAATCAAAAGAAGCGCTAAACCACAAGGGTTATACAGCGCGGCGGGGCAGGACAGGATGCAGGGAGAATGGATTGTAAGCGGGAGATGGATGATTAGTAGGGTATGGAGTACAGCAGGATAGTGGATAGTGCAGGGATAGAGGGTAGCAAGAGATCGAGGTAGAAGGGACTGAGGGAGGTGCTAGAGGTAAAATATACTAAAAATCTTATAAGTGGTGCAAAGGTGACATTAAAACAATATCTAAGATGGATGACACAAACCCACTACCATTATAGTATGCTCCTTGCTTAGTGACGAATTCGTTTACTGATATGGTCTTAGGAATGGAACTCTGTCGTTAAGAAAGGAGAGGCTGTATTTAGATGAAGGTAAGGAAGTTTTTGTTGCTTTCATAGATTTAGAAAAGGCATATGATAGGGTGGATAGGGAAATGATGTGGCAGATGTTGCAAGTGTATGGAATAAGTGGTAGATTACTAAATGCTGTTAAAGAGTTTATATGAGGATAGTGAGGCTCAGGTTAGGGTGTGTAGGAGAGGGGAGATTAATTTCCAGTAAAAGTAGGCCTTAGGCAGGAATGCATAATGTCACCATGGTTGTTTAATATATTTAAAGTTTGGATTGTAAGAGAAGTAAATGCAGGGGTGTTGGGGAGAGGTGTGGGACTGAAAGGTAAAGAATCTAACACCAAGTGGGAGCTGTCATAGTTGGTTTTTGCTGATGACATTGTGCTTTTGATAGATTCTGAAGAGATATTGCAAAGATTGGTGCATGAATTTGGGAGGGTATATAATAGAAGGAAATTAAAAGTGAACATAGGGAAGAGCAAGGTGATGAGGGTAGCAAAAAAAATTAGGTAATGAAAGATTGGAGGGAGTATGGAGGAAGTGAATATGTTCAAATATTTGGGAGTGGACTTATCAGCAGATAGGTCCATGAAAGATGAAGTGAGCCATGGAACTCGTGAGGAAAAAAAGGTGAGTGGTGCACTGAGGAGTGTGTGGAGACAAAGGACATTATCCATGGAGGCAAAATGGAAATGTATGAGAGTATTGTGGTACCAACACTCTTATGTGGGTGTGAAGCATGGATTATGAATGTTACAGCGAAGAGAAGGCTGGAGGCAGTGGAGATGTCTGAGGGCAATGTGTGATGTGAATATTATGTAAAAAATTCATAGCTTGGAGATTAGGAGGTGTGGGATTAATAAAAGTATTATCCAGAGGGCTGAAGAGGAGCTGTTGAGGTGGTTTAAACATTTAGAGAGGATGGAAGAAAATATTAAGACTTGGAGGGCATACAGTGGACCCCCGAGTTTCGTAAAAACTTCACTCCTGAAGTCTGCTCAAGTGCCATTACCGAACGAATTTACTCCCTTAAGGAAAAATTTCACGTAGGTTAGTCTATTTCAGACCCCCAAAAATACACTTCCACAAGAACTTACAAAATTATACTTACATAATTGCACGATTTCCGGGGTATTCGTTAACCGAGGGTCCACTGTATAAACCTGTAGTGGAGGGGCGGCAGGGTAGGGGTCATCCTAAGAAAGAATGGACACAGGGATTAATGAGGATTTGTGTGCAAGGGGCTTGGACACCCAGCAGGCATGTGTGAATGTGTTAGATAGGAGTGTAGGCAAATGATTTTTGGGACCTGACGAGCTGTTGGAGAGTGAGCAAGGTAACATTTTGTGAAGGCATTCAGGGAAACTGGTAAGCCAAACTTTGAGTCCTGGAGATGGGAAGTAGAGTGCCTGCACTCTAAAGGGGGAGTTTGGGATATTTGCTGTTCAGAGGGACATATGAAATGTCATATCTATGTGCCTCTGGCAAGAGGCACATAGTGCCTCTTGTCAGAGGTTACCCTACCTCAGTGGGAGACAGGCAGTGTACTAAAAAAAATATACATACATGCATAAACACACACACATACATACCCTGTATATTCTGACTGTGCTAGACTTGCAACATTGCATAGCTTCTGACAGTGTATGAGTGCAATAAATCTTGAGCTAAAGATTTCCATCCACATGTGGCTTGTTCTACATTGTTAACCCTTTGGGGGTCGGTGCCATACTAGTACGTTTTACGCGCCAGGGTCGGTGCCGTACTAGTACGCGTAAATTCTAGCGGTCTCAAATTAAGCGGGAAACGGCTGGTAGGCCTACATATGAAAGAATAGGTCTGTGTGGTCAGTGTGTGCAGTATAAAAAAAAATCCTGCAGCACACACTGCATGAGAAAAAAACCTCTGACCGTATTTTTCGTTTAAAACAGCGACTTTGCAGTCTACAGTGGACCCCAGAGTTTCGGCCATAATTCATTCCAAAAGGCTGTTCAAGTGCCATTACCGAATGAATTTGTTCCCATAAGGAATTATGTAAAGTAGGTTAGTCCGTTTCAGACCCCCAAAAATACACTTACAAAAGCATTTACAATATTACACTTACATAATTGTTCGAGTTTTGAGGTTGTCGAAACTCGGGGGTCCACTGTATTTTCGTATGGTATTTATTGATGTATTCTCGTTTTCTTGGTCTCATTTGAAAGAATGAAAGATATACTACAGAAATGGAGATGAATTTGATTGGTTTTACGATGACAAATACCTTGAAATTGAGCTCAAAGTAGCGAAAATGTTTGATTTTTGCCGATGTTCAAGAGTAGACAAATCACGCCACGCGTCCAATACACGTCAACTGGTGGGTCTAATATTCTTTCACAAGTGCGGTGATATTATTTATACCGGTTTTACAATGATGCAGTTGTATACATAACAGTAAATCTTCTATTTTTTGTGAGAATAAAAACTCAAAATGGAAAGCAAAAGTAATGTAAGAGGGGCCTGAAGACGTGACTAATGAACAGAGAAGATGTTATTTTAGTGCCAGGAATATCTGGCTTGTTTATTCTGGACCCCATTTTGAAATTGGCATCGTTTGAAATTTGTGTGAAATTGGCCAAATTGCAAATTTCTGACCACTTTTTTGGGTTGTTGAAATTGGTAAATGGGCGGTTTCTTGTACATATTGGAATTGGCCAAAAATAGGACTCAAAGTAGGCGAAATCGCCGATGCATAAACATCGTCGAAACCGATAACTTCGCGAGAGCATAATTCCGTAAGTTTTCAATCAAATTTCATACTTTTGGTGTCGTTATGATCGGAAAAAGATTCTCTATCATTTCATAAGAAAATTTTTTTTTTTTCAAAAAATTTTCAACCCTGAGAACGAGTTTGGGAGAGGGCCTGTTGACCCCCAAAGGGTTAAAATCGCCCGTTTGTGATTATACTGCATATATGTATGAATATATGTATGTACGTATGGGTGCATATGTGTGGATATTAATACACATACACAAGAACAAAAGCACATATGAATGGAGGAGTACTGGCCCAATGCTAGTAAGGTTCTCAAATTCAAACCTCACTCTAATATCTGTCAACCTTGTTTATAGTTACCCATGGTGTTAGCTTGTGACTACTTGGTAAACTGTTCCAATTATCTGCATCTCTAGTGGTAAGCTAGTAATTTCTTATTCTCTAAACCTTATTTTATCTGACAACCCCATCTAAGGAGGGTCCTTGATGCTGGTGAGGGGCTCTTGATCAAAGGAATTAGACCTGTGCTTCAGTTCCTTGGATTCAGCCTAAATGCCTTCCACTCCTCCAGCCTCTATGAACCAATGAATGTAAAAACAATATCTAGACTTAAATATATTATGATTTCTTTCTTGGTCAATATTCTTGGAACCCTATTTTAATGTACTTTGTTTAAACCTGCCTTCCACTTGTGCACCTCACTCGTATCTCCTCTCATTCTACATCTTACAAGAGAATGTAAATTCAGAACTTTCAGTCCACTCTCATATGTAAGATAGATTTGTGTATAAAAATCTGAGCAAGAACTATACCAAAATCTGAATGATAAATTCTGAAATGCAATCTCTCCAAGTACAGTCAATACATTCACATATATTTTTCACGATTACTATTAGATACGTATACAGTGGACCCCGAGTTTCGTAAAAACTTAGCTCCTGAAGTCTGCTCAAGCGCCATTACCGAACGAATTTACTCTTTTAAGGAAAAATGTCACGTAGGTTAGTCTATTTCAGACCCCAAAAAATACACTTCCACAAGCACTTACAATATTATACTTACATAAGTGTACAATTTCCGGGGTTTACGAAACTCGGGAGTCCACTGTACAGTGGAACCCCGGTTCTTGTCTTTAATCCGTTCCAGAAAGTCGGCGGAAAACTGATTTGTATGAAAACTGAAGTAATATTTCCCATAAGAAATAATGTAAATCCAATTAATCCGATCCAGACACCCAAAAATAATAACAAAAAATAAATTTTATCGAGAATAACTATAGTTTTACATACAGAAAAACAATGAGAAATAAATATAAAGCACTAATGAAATGGATAAATGAACATTTAACATCACTTTTACCTTTATTGAAGACTCTTGTTGGCGTATGGAAAACGGCGAGGAGGGGAGAGGGAGGAGAGGTTATTGTTTGGAAGGGAAATCCCCCTCCATAAGGACTTCAGGTATCAAAGCCCTCTCTGGGGTTACTTCCCTTCTTTGTCTTTTACTGGCACTAGGACCAGCTTGAGAGTCACTGTACCCCTGTCGCACAAAAAATCTGTCCAGAGAGGCCTGTTTCTGGAGTCTTTAAGATTTGCCTAAAATGGGACATGGCATTGTCATTGAACATGTTGCTGACACGGCTTGCAACAGCTTTGTTAGGGTGATATTTCTCCACAAAACTTTGCATCTCACTCCACTTTGCACAAATGTCCTTAATTGCTGAAGAAGGCACATTCTCCCCTCTCTTTTCCTCCTCCTCTGAAGCAATTTCCTCAGCTAAGGTCTGTTGCTGTTCCAGTTGAAGGTGTTGCAGCTCTTCAGTGGTTAGCTCTTCCCTGTGGTCCTCCACCAACTCTTCCACATCCTGGCCACTCACATCCAACCCCATGGACTTTCCAAAAGACACAATACATTCCACAATAGGCGTAGGGTCGTCAGGGTCAGCCTCAAACCCTTCAAAATCCTTCTGGAGGACACATTCTGGCCACAATTTTCTCCAAAAAGAGTTAATCATCCTGGAAGTCACTTCCTGCCAAGCCTTATCTATAAGGCTTATGCAATTGAGGATATTGCAGTGATTCCTCCAGAACTCTCTTAGTGTCAATCCAGTGTCCAAGGTCACTTCAAAGCACCTTTGAAACATTGCTTTGGTGTAGTTTTTTTTTAAGTTTGAAATGATCTGGCGGAGTAATGCTCACTGAACGAGTAACAACGCGTCTGGTACAGACGATTTCTGAGCGGATGTACGAAAATGGAGAAAATTTCGCCGAAGTGGTTGAAAACTGAATTGTACGATAACCGAACTGGACAAAAATCAGGGTTCCACTGTAATGTAGCAGACATTTATTCTATGATTTTTTTCCCTTCCATAAATTTACAGATCTTATAAAGATTTTTTATTCTGATTAAGAATTTTTTGCCTAGAAAAGATTTTATGGTTAAGAGGGACAGAGATAAACTCATAAAGATCATAGAGCATGTGGAGAAAGGGAAGTATCTTTGTTTGACCCAAGGAAGTGGAAGGTAGCTCCATTTGGATCACGAGCCCTTCAGTCATCAAGACAAAACCCTTGAAATTTTCAGGAAATTGTAATTTCAGTCTTTTTAAAAGAACTAATATCTAGGTTTGAATGCTCATTTTTTTTACAAGGACATAAAAGTAAATATATGTTGTTTAGCACCTGACTATTTTGATTTTTTTTTATAAACAATCATCTTCTTTTAAAGTGAAAAATGTCTAACCCCAAAGTTAAATGATTTTCTGAAGAAAAACAACAGCAGCATATTAAGTTTATGGTCACCTAAATGAACAAATGTGTGTGAAAGTTTTTCATTTCATGTAAAATATAAAGAATTTGTTAAATTTTCTTCTTAAATGTATTTAGAAAGTCTGAATTGAAATTATGTTAATTTGTGCATCTCTACTCAATATATCAATTCTGTTGTTTATATGCATTTTATACTAAAATCTGAAATGTCAGAAAAGAACTCAAACTGCTGGTCAAAGCCTCATTAGTACCATACTGTGGGTCATGGACAAAAAGTGTTGAATGGTACAGAATACACAACAGCAGGAGGGTGGTCAAAACAGGACATTTATCAGTTAAGAGACTCACCACATAAAGGCAAGTCTGTACTGTAGACAATGTCTTGCCATGCCTACACTTTCAACAAGGCTTGTGATGAGTTTCTTTTGCCTTAGTTGACATTCCTTGATATACTATATGTAAAATCGGTTGTCCAGGACTTGCTTACAATAAAAATATTAAGGTACAATAAAAAATCACTTCCTAGGTAGTAGGTTGGTAGACAGCAACTGCCCAGGGAGGTACTACCGTCCTGCCAAGTGAGTGTAAAATGTAAGCCTGTAATTGTTTTACATGATGGTGGGATTGCTGGTGTCTTTTTTGTCTTATAATCATGCAAGATTTCAGGTACATCTTGCTACTTCTACTTACACTTAAGTCACACTACACATGCATGTACAAGCATATATATACACACCCCTCTGGGTTTTCTTCTATTTTCTTACTAGTTCATTTTTTTTTTCAACAAGTCGGCCGTCTCCCACCGAGGCAGGGTGACCCAAAAAGAAAATACTTTCATCATCATTCAACACTTTCACCTCACTCATACATAATCACTGTCTTTGCAGATGCGCTCAGATACGACAGCTGAGAATAAGTCCCTCCCAACTGTCACTATCCCAGACCCCTCCTTTAAAGTGCAGGCATTGTACTTCCCATTTCCAGGATTCAAGTCCAACTAAATCAATTAACTGGTTTCCCTGAATCCCTTCACAAAATGTTACCCTGCTCACACTCCAACAGCTCATCAGGTCCCAAAAACCATTCGTCTCCATTCACTCCTATCTAACACGCTCACACATGCATGCTGGAAGTCCAAGCCCCTTGCCCACAAAACCTACTTTACCCCCTTCCTCCAACCTTTTCGAGGACGACCCCTACCCCGCCTTCTTTCCCCTACAGATTTATACGCTTTCCAAGTCATTCTACTTTGATCCATTCTCTCTAAATGACCAAACCACCTCAACAACCCCTCTGACAAATACTTTTAGTAACTCCACACCTCCTCCTAATTTCCACACTCTGAATTTTCTGCATAATATTTACAACACACATTGCCCTTAGACAGGACATCTCCACTGCCTCCAGCCGCCTCCTCGCTGCAGCATTTACAACCCATGCTTCACACCCATATAAGAGTGTTGGTACCACTATACTTTCGTACATTCCCTTCTTTGTCTCCATGGATAACGTTTTTTGTCTCCACAGATACCTCAACGCACCACTCACCTTTTTTCCTTCATCAATTCTATGGTTAACCTCATCCTTCATAAACCCATCCGCTGACAAGTCAACTCCCAAATATCTGAAAACATTCACTTCTTCCATAATCCCTCTCTCCAATGTGATATCCAATTTTTCTTTATTTAAATCGTTTGATACCCTCATCACCTTACTCTTATCTATGTTCACTTTCAACCCTTACACACCCTCTAGTTCATAGTGGAATAGAATTCTTCCTCCGTAAGCCATGTGTGTCATAAGAGGTGACTAAAATGCTAAGAGCAAAGAGCTAGTAACCCCTTCTCCTGTATACATTACTTAAGTTAAAAAGAGAAACTTTTGTTTTTCTTTTTTTTGGGTCACCCTGCCTCAGTGGGATACGGCCGGTTTGTTGAAAGAAGAAGTGTCAGTCTTGTGTCCAATACATTATTATTATAATAAAAAAGAAGCGCTAAACCTACAAGGGTGTGTGCAATACATAATCACGCAAATAACAGGAAGATGGTACTGAACAAATAGCAATCTCTGTGTCTGTTGAACATGCAAAACAACCACTGTTGGATGCAAGGTAAAATAAGATGTAAGCAGCAAAGGTCTGGATTGCCTGTAATGCACTTTGAGCAGAATATACAAATTAAGTGGTAGATGTGGTAGTAATGTGATGACAGTGACAAGAAGTATGTATGACTCCTCTAGCAAGTACCATAACATCACTATCTGAAAAAAACAGCTGCATATTCCACTGCAGTAGCACATGAGTGCAAGTGGAATTGACAAACTGGGAACACAAGTCTAGAGATGTGAAGGACAAAAAAAGGGCAGATCTGAGCTGCTGGGACTTCCCAGTGGTAGGAAACAGCAACAGCAGGATAGGATGAACCTAAAGGGATGTTACTAGGGTTTGAATGTGGAGATTAAACACAATAAACAAAGTGAAGAATAAAGGTATTTGCCTTACTAAAATTTTTTTTTAACACTGGCTGTCTCCCACCAAGGCAGGGTGACCTGAAAAAGAAATAAGTTTGTCTTCTTTTTACAATTAGCAATTTATACTGGAGAAGGGGTTACTAGCTTCTTGCTCTTGGCATTTTAGTTGCCAATTATGCATGGCTTATGGAGGAAGGATTCTTTTCCACCTCCCCATTGAAATGAAATACAGTGGACCATCGATTAATGCGCAATCCTCTTACACATTTTCTCTATTACAATATTGCAAAATTGTGGCATATTTTCAATGAACACTCCATAAAATTTGACTAGCATGGTGCCACTTCAGGGAAAAATTTGGAGTGCTGCGAGCTGGACTGTGGGATTTTTCTCTGCCATCTAGTGGGCTCATGGGCATTTGTATACCAAACCTTCAACTTCTTTTCTAAAACTGTAGTCTTGGGGGTACGTTGGGGTTGGGAAAGTGGGAGACATGGTGAGGAACTATGGGTGGTTGGTGTGAAGGTGGAGTTTGTAATGAGGTGGGTGGAAGCATTGGGTATGGCATGTGTGTTTTGGATTAGAATGTTTGGTTGCATTGGGGTTGTCCAGGTTGGGGGACATCTGAAGGTGATTGTATTTGAGTTTCCTCCTGAGTCTGGGTTCTCCTGTCCATCTCTCTTTCCTCCTTTTGCCTCTGTACCCTCTCTTTCAGTTTCTGTCTTCTCGTGTTCTGTCGTGGTCGAGATACACCCTCCGGTACTCTGATATATCCCTTATAGTCTTGCTTTCTCCTGCAGGATCCTGTTTCGAGTCAATTCTGCCTTGAAAATCACTTTGACTGGCCGGATTCTTCCTCTTGCAAACCCCCCTATTCTCAGAAAATTTGCCAGCTGGGTCATGTCATCTTCTATTGCTTTCATGATGTTTTCAATTGCTTTTTTCTCCCCTTGTCTTCTTGCTTCATAAGTTTCCCCTTCAGCTTCCAGGAGCCCATAAACAAAGACTGATCTCTCTCTTTCATTCTCCCACTGCCTATCCCTATGTAACCCCTGATTCGATTTAGTTGCCTCCATTGCAGCTTTCCTTTCTTCAATCTCTTCACTTTCTGTTATCCCTTGGCACAGTGGCCTGTCGCTTTCCCTTCTTAACTTTCCCTGTGCACTGGTGTAGTCTGTTAGGGCTTCTACGTATAGCTTAGCTCTCCATTTTTCTACACTCCCCTCGATTGTTCCTGATGTGATCCTCTCTTTTTCTCGGGCTCCACGATGGTCTGATAGGGCCTCTGCATGCAGTTTCACTCCGTTCTCTACAGTCCCCTTCTTTGTGTCTGAGGTAGCAGTTTCTGATACCATGTCCACATTGCTTTTTAGTTCTTTAGGCTGTTTCAAATTTTTCAGTTCCTCTTCTACTCTCTGTATCTTAGCCTCTGCTGTTGTGACTTGCTTCTCCTACTTCCTGCTTTCTGCAGCTATCCTCTCCTCCATTTTCTTGCTTTCTGCAGCTATCATCTCCATTTTCATGCTAAGCTCCGTCAGCTTCCTTCCCCACTCATGTTCCCTTTTCATGAGCTCTGCTGCCCAATCTTCCTTCGCAGACTCATCCTCCAGTCCCCTAGTTTTCCGTCCTGCTCTTTGGCAACCCATTTTTTTTTAAGATGCCACAGAGTGAAAAACTATGTATTTCTGTGTGGTTGTTTTGTGGTGTGATTGCCTGAGTGTTTGTGTGGGAGTGGAGGGAGGGAGAGGAGAAACTGGAGACAGTGGGGAAATGGAAGAGAGGTGGGAAAGGGAAAGAGGGGAAAATATGAGGAGAGAGTGGAGGAGATAGAAGCAGAGGTGGAGAGAGAATGGGAGAGGGGGGGAGAGAGGGGGGTTCAGGGAAGGGAGTAGGGAGAGGTGGGGGAGGGGCAAGAGTCTGTGTGGGCCTGTTAGTTAGTTACCATTTTGTCCTAGGCACATGTCAATTAGACACTAGGCCTGTTGTATATGTGTGTGTGTGTATATGTAAGGAAACACTTCGAAATGTTTCTGCCCCACCGGGAATTGAACCCGGCCCCTCCGTGCGTGAAGCAAGAGCTTTACCCACTAGGCCACCGGGGGCATATGTGTGTGTGTGTGTGTGTGTGTGTTTTGTGTGTGTGTGTGCTAGTTTTGTGTGTGTGTATGTATGTATGTATGTATGTATGTGTGTGTATGTATGTATGTGTGTGTGTGTATGTATGTGTTTATGTATCTATGTATGTGTGTGTGGGGGGGGGGGTTGTGTTAAAAGTAGTGGTGAAATTATGTGTTATGGTGTATGAGTGTGTATGTGGAGTTTGCGAGTGACACGTCGTCTGCAGTGCTCCTCTACCTGGCGTAACCTGTCTCACACCTAATCTACCAGTTAATGTATTCTATGCTGTGTGTGTTCTATATATATATATATATGTGTGTGTGTGTGTGTGGAACTATATGTGTGTGGGTTTAAGTGTGTGAAAAGTAGTAGTGAAATTGTGTTATGGTGTATGAGTGTGTATGTGGGGTCTGTGAGGTCATCTACAGTGCTCCTCTACATGGCCTGACCTGACACACCTGATCTACCAGTTAATGTAATCTATGCTTCACCTGTTTGCTCGCCCTTTTCTACTAGAAATTACCAATTGCTATTCGTTACTAAGTACTTGGTATCCTATTCCTTATCG